>JAJHSJ010001759.1:0-54715 GCA_021015155.1 Magnolia officinalis | reverse complement strand
CCTAAAATTGAAATCAACGGTGGATCACCCACCTTGGTGGCCTCCTTCTTGATCCCTGAACTCCTATGCTCCTATGCTTGACTTTTAACGGTGGATGATGGACTTTTGATGGTGGGGATGGTGGATCAATGGTTGAGATAGGAGATGAGAAGGTGGGAAGAGTGGGCCACACTTGTAGTTGGGAGAGAGGGAGCTTGGGCGTGGGATGTTGCTTGGGAGAGATGAGATTTTGAGAAATGAGGGAGAGAGAGAAGTGATGGGTTGATAAGAGGTGATGGAGTGATGTGTGATGGGTATGGGGTGAAGTGTGATGGGTTGAGAGAGAGAGTTGACTTTGGGTAGCTTGTGTAAGAGGTAGGGTATGGGTTGTTGTACTTGGGTATGCGGTGACTTGACTTGTACTTGACGAGTGATTGATTGATTGATGGGACATTTCGTAGAGATTCCCTCGAAGTTTACAACGCGCGGCATTTCTTCGAATTGAACGTGGGCCTACATCTTCTACCCTAGGTATCGAATCAGTGCACGAGTCGCGGCATTGGAACCGCGGCGACGGCGCGGTCGCTAAGATACAGGTTTTGGTTCGAGCCAACTTTGGTATGCGAGAACGGGCTTAGGATCGCGCGTAAATGTGCGGATACGGGTCGAGAGTCGCCGGAATTTGACCGGTAGCATCGCGGAACCCTACGGAACGGTACGGACTAGGACACGGGTTTTACACTACCCCTAAATTGACACTGTAAAAAGGAGGATGGCGGTATGGATTATTCACATACAACTACGACCCATATAATATGACAACCACGACCCATATAACTTCACAACCATGACCCATATAATATGACAACCTCGACCCTTACTACATGACAACCACTATCCATATAAAGGATCATGGTTCACATGCACAATGGATTGTAGTTTTTATCCACAAAGGTCGTGGTTGATATTTGACCTTACCCCTTTAAAATTATACAACAAAAAGGATGGGTGGCATGGATTATTCACAACATCAATGTACGCTCATTTAGGTCGTGGTTTGCATGGGTAGTAGTTACCATATTATATGGGTCATGGTTGTCGACCACGACCCATATAACATGACAATCACGACCTACATCAACCATGACCCACATAACATGAAAACTACGACCTATATAACATGATAACTATGACCCGTCACGACTACGACCCGGATGACAACCACAACCCATATAACATGACAACCACGAGCCATATAACATGACAGCTACGACCCATGACAATCACGACCAATATAATATGACAACCACGACCCATATAACTTGGCAACTGTGACCCATGACAACCGCGACCCATATAACATGACAACCACGACCCATATAACTTTATAACTACAACCCATATAATATGACAGCTTCGACCCTTGCTACATGACAACCACGATCCATTCGAAGGGTCGTGGGTCACATGCACAATGGATCGTGGTTTTTATCCACAAAGGGTCGTGGTTGATATTTGACCCTACCCCTAAAATGACACAACAAAAAGGATGGGCGGCATGGATTATTCACATGCATCAATGTACGCCCATTTGGGTTGTAGTTGCCATATTGTATGGGTCGTGGTTGTCATGTTGAATGGATTGTGGTTTTCAATGTGTTCACTTCCTCTTCTACCAAACCATTGGTACCATAGCTTAAGGCCCACAATGGGGTGATCCGATCCATCCACCTTTTTGCCCAGATCACTGTGGGCCCAAAAATCCTTCCTTTCTACCAAACCATTGGTACCATAGCTTAAGGCCCACCATTATTTCTATTTTGTGGCCCACACGAGCACCGGATCAGACTTATATTTGGGTCCTACTCCTAAAATGATACGACAAAAGGATGGGCGGCATAGATTATACACACATCAATGTGGACCCATTGGGTCGTGGTTTGCATGGGTCGTAGTTGCCATGTTATATGGGTCGTGGTTGTCATATTGAATGGATTGTGGTTTTCAATGTGTTCACTTCCTTTTCTACCAAACTATTGGTACCATAGTTTAAGGATCACAATGGGGTGATCCGATCCATCCACCTTGTGTCCAGCTCGCCGTGGGCCCAAAAAATCATGACAGCCACGACCCATATAACATGACAACTACGACCCATGACAATCACGACCCATATAACATGACAACAATGACCCATATAACATGGCAACTACGACCCATGATAACCATGACCCATATAACTTTACAACCACTGCCCATATAATATGACAACCTCGACCCTTGCTACATGACAACCATGATCCATATAAAGGGTCGTGGTTCACATGCACAATGGATCGTGGTTTTCATCCACAAAGGGTCGTGGTTGATATTTAACCCTACTACTAAAATGACCCAATAAAAAAGGATGGGCGGCATAGATTATATACATACATCAATGTGGGCCCATATGGGTCGTTGTTTGCATGGGTCGTAGTTGTCATGTTATATGGGTCGTGGTTGTCATGTTGCATGGATCGTGGTATCCACGTGTTCACTTCTTCTTCTACCAAACCATTGGTAGCATAGCTTAAGGGCCACAATGGGGTGATCTGATCCATCCACCTTGTCGGCCAGCTCGTCATAGGCCTAAAAAATCCTGACATGGGGGTGATCCGATCCATCCACCTAGCCCTAAAATGACATGATAAAAAGGATGGGCGGCATGGATTATTCACATACATCAATGTAGGCCCCACTAGATGGTCCTTGGCAAGGCCTATACAATGAAGACTTCGACCCGTATAACATGACAACCATAAACCTTACCTCATGACAACCACGACCCTTACCTCATGGCAACCACGACCCATACACGGGTCGTGGTTGTAATGCGGTATAAGGGTCATGGTTGTAATGTGGTAAGGGTCGTAGTTATCATGGGTCGTGGTTCTCATGTTATATGAGTCGTAGTTGTTATGGGTCGTAGTTATCATGTTATATGGGTCGTGGTTTGCATGTTATATGGGTCGCGATTATTACATGTTCACTTCCTTTACTACTAAATGAAAGGATAGCCATTAGTACAATAGCCTAAGGCCAACAATGGGATAATCTGTTCTGTCCACCTTGTCGGCCTGCTTGTCATGGGCCCAAAAAGTCCTGACTTGGGCAGTGTGCACTTTTAACAAGCATCATAGTGAGCCTGGATCAAGCTGATATTTGGGCCCCATTATCACTATTATTTTCTATTATGTGGCCCACACGAGCTCCGGATCAAGCTGATATTTGGGCCCTAGCCGTTAAAATGACACGGCAAAAAGGATGGGCGACATGGATTATATACATACATCAATGTGGGCCCCACGAGCTTGGTCCTTGCCCGCACGCAAAAAGGGTTCCGTACATGTCACTTTCTTGGCATTAAATACGACGTAACTTCTTCTTCCTTGGAAAACCGTACAACTACTGAAACAAGGACAAAAGGACATTTTCGTCCGAAACATCTCCAAAAGATGTCAGAAGGCCCTTCTAAGGATATATGGAATGACCTAGCTTTCTAGGTAATTTGCCCAAACTTCGAGGCAAGTACGGTCAATTTCCCTATGTATATATTGTATCTACAGTGTCAATTCAAATTTTCAGATGATATTAGGGCATGAGCCCAAAAAATGAAGCATATCATAGCTCAAGTGGACCACACTACATGAAACAGTGGGACAATGATGCCCACGGTTAAAACCTAGACCTAGACAAAGGAAAATACAAATATCAGCTTAATCTAATACTTCCATGGCCAACAAGAAATTTTCAATAGCAGGCGTTCAATTCAAACTATTTCTCATTGTATGGTCTACTTGAGCTTTGGATATGAGCCTTTTGATATGAAAAAAATGGACTGAGAGTGTGAATATACACAACATCGTGGTGAGCCAACGGAGCTTTCCCACGTCAACACATTACCCACGTCTGTGTAGAATTTAATCCGAGACGCCAATTTGCTACTTACAGGTTGAGTACGAGACTCACTATTGAAGTGATCATTAAGTGATGTGAGCCCACATGATGACGTGTGTTATATCCACACCATCTATCCGTTTGGAGAGATACTTTGGAACATGAGACAAAGAATGAGGCAGATCCAAAGATCAAGTGACCGTCACCACATAAAATAGTGGGGAGAGCGATGCCCACCGTTGGAACCTTCCTTGGGTCCACTTTGATGTTTATTTGAGATCCAACCCATTCATAAGTTAACACAGACAAGAACGAAGGGAAAACATAAATATCAGCTTGATCGAAAAACTTCTATGGTCATTTGAAAAAAAAATTGGTAATTGAAGACTTCTATAGTCATTAGAATTTTTTTTATGGTAATGGAAAACTTCTATGGTGGTTAGAATTTTTTTATGGTAGGCATTCCATCACCACTATTTTCTATACTGATGTCCACTCGAGCATTGGATCTGACTTATTCTTTGCCTCCTATCTTAAAATGATCTTACCAAATGAATGGACGATGAGGATACAACACATACATTATGTGGGGGCCACAGAGCTTGGTGACGTCAATTCATAAGCAATTTTAGCTATTAACTTGTTAATAGCTAAAAGACGGACGAGGATCAACCACTGACAAGTTGAGTAGTGGATTTGCTATCAAGTTCAGTAGCCCTTACCATGATGTATGTGTGTTGTATCCACACGGTTCATTCATTGGGAGAGATCATTTTAAAGCTAAAGAATGAGCCAGATTGAAAGGTCGAGTCGACCCATCATAGAAAACAGTGGAATACAATAGGAATGACGCTCACTGTTGAAACCTTCCCAAGGCCTACCAACCTGATCATAAGTTAACAAAGACATAGATGAAGTGGAAACACATATAGTACTGATAAAAAACTTATGTGCCTCTGAAGTTTTTTAATGGTAAGCCTTCAATCCCCACTGTTTTATGTGGTGGATTCATTTGAGCTTCGATTCTTTATCTCATTGCCTAAAACGATCTCTCCCAAATGAATGAATACAACACATATACCATGGTGGAGCCCACTGACCTTCAGCAGCCATACTTGCCGGAAGCGGATTGGTTGTTGTACCAACCTAGCTGGTGTGGGTACGTGCCCTGCAAAGACGAGCGCTGATGCTCCTCTAGCTCCGAGTTCTACCAACTGTTCAAAGGAGATCAAAGTTAGATGGGCCACAATGATGTATTTATGGTATCTACACTATTCATCCATTTGGCGAGATCATTTTAGATCTTGATTCTAAAAATGATTAATTTACAAGACTCAAGTGAACCACACCATAAATAAATAACAAGGGCTGAAAGTCGGTTGGGTTGGGTTGGGTGGGTTGGTTGGTGCTCAACCTTAGCCCAACTCATGGTTCCTAAACCTTAACCGTAACCCAACCCAACCCAATCTCGGGTTGGGAATTCTCAACCCAAGTCCAACCCAAGCAGGATCATGGGTTGGCAGGGTTGGTCGGATAAATATATGCTAATATTTTTATTATTACATTAGTCTATTATACTTTCAATATGTCTTATTTTTTATACCTATAATTTTATTAATTATATATGTAGCTATTTATTGTAAAGAAGTTCATTTTTTTCCAAACAAACAAGCTAAAATATAGGATAAATACAACTTTAAAAGTCATATTGTGTATCAAGCAATCTATTTGGGAGAGAAAAATTCAGCGTATCTTGTTAGCTTGAGTAATCAGAAATGACGTGAACCAATAAAACCCGACGGCATTAGAATTTCCTGTGCCTTCAACACAGATGATCCGCACTCAATTATAATTAATTTATATATTGATTGAGTTCGGGTTGGGTCAAGCAACCCGAGCCCAACCCAAGTTTTATCGGGTTTGTGTTTGTATGGCCCAAGCCCGAGACCAAACCCGATACATCCTGCCCAAGCCCAACCCAATGTCGGGTCGGTCGGGTTAAACCTAACCAACTTTCAACCCTATAAATAACAGTGGAGACAATGATTCTCACCGTTAAAATATTTATAAGGCCCACCTTAACGTTTAATTTTCTGCCAATCTATTCATAAGGCTACAAATATATTGATGAAGGGAAAAAATAAATATCATATTGATCCAAAATTTCTATGACCCATAAAGGTTTCAATGACAAGGGGTTTAATCCTCTACTTCTATTTTATGGTGTGGGTCATTTGGTTTTTGGATCTGTATTTTTTTCATCTCAAGCCTTACAACGAGTTAAACAAGTGGATAAACAGTTTGAATATAACTCCTACCTCATGATGGACACACTGAACTTTTTTTTTTTTGGTTACCTTGTTAGCACACCCCACTTTCAGTTGATACTTCAATGTCGGCCACCCCCACTTGGGATCCACAGAACTTATAACATCAACACACCATCTACATCGGTGATGGGGTAGACCAGCCCATCAGCTTCCAACTCGCTGCTCAACCTCAGTTCCATTCACAATCAATTGGAAGCGGATTGACTGATGTACCGCACACCACCAGCTATATAGCTGGTGTATCTACGTGTAGGGTGAAGATAAGCGCTGACGCTCCTCGAGCACCCCAACAGTGATGTATTTATTACATCCACATATTTTATCTATTTTTTGAGATCATTTTAGAGAATTATCTAAAAACTGAATCATATCCAAAGATCAACTAGACCACACCACAAATAGCAGTGAGATAATGATTTTCACTGTTAAAGCATCCATAGGACCTACTGTAACGTATATCTTCCATCCAATTTGTTCAAAAGGTCGCAAAGACCTGGATGAAGAGGAAAAGCGAATTTTATATTGATCCAAAACTTCTGTGACCCATAAAAGGGTTTCAATGGTAGATGCTCAATCTCCAACTGCTTTTTGAAGTGTGGTCCACTTGATAGTTAGATCTGTCTTATTTTTTTTCCTCCAGCCTTAGTACGAGCTTGCCAAATGGATGGACAGTTTGGATATAACACATACCTCGTGATTAAATCCACAAAACTTGCTGACCTCAATGCACAAGCTATATATAGCCGGTGTGTGGTGGAAACAGATTGGCTACTCCCCTGCCACCGGCCAGTTCGGTGCTTTGTGGGCCCCACCATGATGTATGTGTTTCATCCATGCCGTTCATATATTCTTATGGATCATTTTATAATAACACACAAAAAAAGAGTATATCCCAAGCTCAAGTGGACCACATTAATGGAAATGGTGTTGAATGAATGTCGAGCATTAAAAACTTTTTGAGGGACATAAAAGTATTGGATCAAGCTGATCTTTGTTTTTTCCCTTCATCTGGGTCCTTATGACCTAATCAAAAGATTGGATGTTAGATAAACAGTACAGTGGGCCTTAGGAGGATTTAAATGATGGATATCCAATCACTATTGTTTTCCTGTGGTGTGGTCCACTTAAAATTTATATCCCTATTATTTTTAGGGTAAAGCCCTAAACTGATCTTTAAAAATGGATGAACGGAGTGGATGAAACACATACATCATGGTGGTGCCGACAGAGCACCGACAATCAGCCACGGGCTGGTGTCAGGGGGAGTAGCCAATTCGTTTCCGTGTGTGGTACACCAGCCCATCCGCTGCGCCCATCCGGACGGGGTTTTTCATGCGCCTTCCACAGTAAGGGCCTGTTTGGCCGGGCAGATTAGATGGGATTGGAAGGGACCGGGAGGGATTGAAAGATAGTTCCCAAGATTGGCCAGGCGTGCCAAACGGACACGGGATCTTGATCCTAGGATGTAGCAATCCCATGGAGCTTAAGACAATCCACTGACATCACCATCAGTACCTTTAAATCCCATCCAATCCACCTTAATCCCTTCAAAATTGCATGGGACATGTTTGGTTCGAGTGATTGAAGGGGATTGAAAGGTTTAATCCTGGGATTGGCCAGGCGTGTTAAACAGGTCAAATATATTAATCCCAGTATATAGCAATCCCATAGATCTTGCACCAATTTACCGATGCAGCTATTATTTCCTCGAAATCCAAGCAATCCACTCTAATACCATCCAATCCCATCCAATCTGCCCAGCCAAACAAGCCCTAAGTTCCTGCTTGTCATGCTTGGTGGGGCCTACCGTGGAGTTTGTGAGAAATCCACGAGAGTTGGTGAGAAATCCATCATGTCTGTGGATCATTTTTGCACATGCAACTAAAAATGAGCCATATTTAAAATTTGAGTAGGCCGCACTAGTGGAAATAGTTGAGATTCAATGACTATTGTTGAAACATTCATACTGCCACTAAAACTTCGTATCAAGCTAACTTTTTTTTAGGATTTTAGTGCATCTCATCCCAATGGAAATGATCCTGTAAACGGTTTAGATGGCACATAAACATGATGTAAAGTAGAAAATAATAATAATAATAATAATAATAAAAATAATAATAATAATAATAATGTAAAGTACGGAAAAGTCTCTAAATTTCCGTAGGTATCCATATCTTAAAATGACCTCCAAAACGGCTGACTGGAGTAAATTTCTCACGAACATCACAGTGGGCCCACCTAACCTGCCGTGGAAAGAACGCGGATTAGACAGGAGCGAATGAAGTGTCGTCACCACGTTCTTAATTAAGGCCTCACTATCATATATGTCTTATATCCAAACCATCCATCAATTTGGAAAGATATATTTTGGACATGAGCCCAGGAATGAGGTAGTTCCAAAGTTCAAGTGACTCCACCACATAAAACAGTAGGGACAGTGACGCTGGTCGGTGAAACCTTCCTAAGGCCCACCATGATGTTTATTTGAGATCCACCTGTTTATAAGCTAATACAAGCATGGAAAAGGGAGGGAGAAGATAAATATTAGCTTGATCAAAAGCTTCTTTGGACCAAAGAAATTTTTAATGGTAGGCGTTCATTTCCCACTGTTTTCTATGGTGGGTCCACTTGGGCTTTGTATCTGCATAATTCTGTCTATGACATAAAAAGATCTCTTCGAATGGATTTTCGGTCCGGATGCAACACATACATTATGGTGGTGGAGCCCACATTAGGTGGTGACGTCACTTCTTCAGCAGACTGCTACTGACGTCACTTCTTCAGCAGCAATCTGCGTCCCTGTGCTTCCGCATGAAACGCGCTTCCATTGCGTCCATCGTGGTAAGAAATTATTAATGTGTGCCAGCTTGGCATCACCACAAGTTTCACAATTTATTTTTTACTACATTAAATTATTCAACTGACCAAGATCAGTATTTCGAGCAGGGATGAGGCTCACCTCGACAGTCCCTAAAGTGACCTTCCACCACCTATTTATGGCTCGCATGTCACATCTGTCCGATTTTAAATGGTTGGCCCCAGTTTGAAGATAGCAGAGAGCACTGATTACTGGAATAAACATCAGATGGGCCATGCACGTGCATTGAGTCGACCGCTCTGATGAATGTATCATCCTTATTTCTGCGGGTTATGTGCAACATGGATTGTACTTTTTTTTTTTTGGCCAAACAAAGAGAAAAGGTCCAAAACAAAGAGATAAGGCAGGCGGAAATTCAACCAGAGACCACACCAAGTGGCTATCAGACCCATTAATATCATGGACCACCGTGTGGATGAAATATTACTAATTTAATCTCATTGCACATCCAAGCCACGTTCCATATAACTTTCAGGAGATCTAATGTTGCGGTTGGTCTGGTTTGTACAGCTAGAGAAGTAATGTGCGTGTGGGTGTTTTTCAATTATTTATTTTTAAATTCTATGAGCTACATTGGAATACATGTTAGGAGTGGGTTTGGATTCTTTGAAATATAAATTAAGGAAGCATCATTTTCAGGAAATATCATTTCTATTCTTACAAATGGTACTCTTTTTTTTTTTTTTTGGAGTGTTTTTCTTTTCTTTTTTTTTTTGAAAATGTTAGTTTTATTTTCCTCTTATATTCTTACAAATGGTACTCTTTCTTTTTCTTTTTTCTTCCCAAAGTTGCCAAAATCGTCTATCCCAAATTAAGGAAATAGAAAATGATCCTTGGAAATCAGAGAAAGTGACCTTTTTTTTTTCTTTATAAAAGGCTCCATGCGATAGTCACATGTTTCACCACCCATATTCTAAGTGCCATCATTGTGGATGCAGGGACGATGATGTATGGCATGTGCATTGTGTGTACCAGAATATGCATGATGAAGTTGCTAATAGCCAATGATCTCATAATCTGCGGTTGGTGTCACCATAGGGCCACATTAACCCAAAGACAAAGATGAATGGTTTAGATTTAAATAACTCCTTTGTGTCCTATTGTTATTCAATCAGAAACAAGGCCACATGTGTTAACGAATGGTCCATATTCGATCAAACTTGTGGGATTAAGATACTGTTTGTCCCGGAGTTATACTCAACTTGAATTGATTGAACCTTTGTGACCCTAGGCACCAAATCAGCCATATGATCAGACTTATGAAGGTCAATCGGACTGTCTAGCCACCAATATTGCAGTTATTAGGCGATTGGAATGGGAGGATTAGTTCTTTAATGGGATCTTTTTACCTTGAACTAAGAATTAATTTTCTTTCAACGGTGATCGCAAATCCCAAGTTTCTAAGTATGCAATAATGGTCAAAGAGAATTTAACAATGCAGGATGGATTGCCAATTTTAGTGATTTGGAATTGAGATCAGTATAATTAA
This sequence comes from Magnolia officinalis, assembly GCA_021015155.1. NCBI lineage: Eukaryota > Viridiplantae > Streptophyta > Magnoliopsida > Magnoliales > Magnoliaceae > Magnolia > Magnolia officinalis. Next base: position 44,103 of record JAJHSJ010001759.1, on the reverse strand, counting down.
GGAGAATATAAAATAAGCAGAGAAAAATAAAAGATAAATTACCTACGATCGTCCGTACAAACAAACAATCAAGGTGAATGGCCAACAAGATGTGATTGGTATGATCTTCTAAGTATGGACTCGGTTGATTGGGAATTCGACGACAATGGTTGTTAACATTTACGCTACTCTTAGGGCATATTATAGCGATGGCGTTGACGGTAGAAAATTCAAGCTATGTTAAACTCTAAACGTACTGTAGAAAGGGCTTGATAAAAATAGGATAAACAATGTTGCATTGTAAGAGAGATCGTATGTGTTAGCTCGGTTGGTGCCTCAAGCTTTTCATCGGATGTTGTTTATATAAACTCGGAAGGGCAGTGGTCGTATTCAGGTTCTCTTATTAGTCCACATTTTATTCTCGAAGGTTACGGGACCATATCCCAATCGGACTTGGATTCCTCATTACATCCCTTGATTTCCTTTTAATTCTGAAAGAGCCCATTTCCTAATCCTTCGTAGCCACCGTGAAAGCACCAATTGGCTTTTGAAAATTTCCCTTTTCGGGAAATTTTGTATGATTGTGTGAGACGACCTTATCGTATGTATCTAGATTGTAGAAAATAAAGCATCGAAGGGACTTTATAAAGCTTGTTAAGCATGTTGTTTGGTCACATGTGCCACTCGTGCAATCCTTCTTGCATTGTCTCACTTTTCTCGACCATAATTGTGCGTACAACTCTAAGTCGTTCTAATTTTGGCAGGTGACATCACTGAAGGAAGTGAGGTCAAAATATATCCTCGGGGTGCAAGTAAGATTTTTTTTTTTTTTTTCATTTGTACAGTGCTGACATGTCACGCCCCAAACCCAAAAATCGGGCTCACAAAATTCCCGATTGCCGAATCCAGTGCCGATAGCCTCCGTAGTACCCCATTCTCGGCTCCCAGCGCCCATATGCCAGATTCCGATCCTGGGATCCTACAAGGAGGATTTTCCAACATACATTTGTCTCATAAGAAGCATAACCACAAGTTTATCCAAATCACAAAGGCAACATCATCATTACATATCCACTAATAGAAACATTTGAATACAATGCTGAAAGGGAAATATATATATCGAAATCAAAGCTCTAGAAGACTGCTGTGTGCCCCATGCTCAACGCTGCTACAACCTAACGCCACCTGCACGCATCTATCGTGCATAAGCTTATAGAGAGCTTAGAGGATGGTGTAAGTGTGTGCTTAGAGGGTGGTGTAAGTGTGTGCACAAGGTAAGTGCTAAGTATTCAATACAATGCTATAATCATACAATATTGGAAATGCTGAGAAGATCATAAATCATACGATATCAGAGTAAGCAGAAATACTGACCAGTCCATGAGTCATATAATATCAGAGTACGGAATGCAGATCATAATGAGCCAAATATCATATGCCGAGAATGTAATACAATATACAAATCCTGATAAGCCACGAATATCATCAACCTCATCTAAGCCATATAAATGCAGAAACATAGTAACCCAAAATGCTAAATGTTGTGAATGCAATGCAATATGCGGTGCAAATGAAATGACTAAGCTGGAGTGAAGTGAGGATAATAGTACGTAGTATCGCAGGTATGGGGTCCATCACAAGGGACTATCCAGCTATACCAAATTTGGATAGCCAGACTCATGTGGTAAACCCCTGACCTTAGGTTAGTAGTGGGACAACTGAAGTAATAGATATGAGGAACTGACTGAATCATTGACATTGCGAAGGTACACAATATTAGTTGTGCACTACCAGCCCGAGTGGATAGTGAATGAATGAATAAATGAGTATGCAACTCCAGCTCAACAAGTCCACGTATCAATACTGTACATTTTTTAGATCATCACCGGGGTCCAGTACACTCCAAACCAGATTGTCGCCCCATCGCGCGCAACCAGGTGGTGGAAGAGACCTCACTATCCGCCTGGCCAGTAGTCAGCCAATACTTACCCGGTACGTCGATAGTGGACCCATTTATGAGCTGGTCAAACTCAGCTTAGTTTTGCCCACTATGAATCGGGCGGATAAGGCCACAGTCCCTTTTAACCGACCACGACACAGTGGGAACGCGGCCTATTGGTATTCGGCACTCGGGCACTCATGTATATCCACTCAGTCTAGACATTGGAGCATCCCCTGATCACGGGAGTTTTAGGGACTTTCACCCTACGACATCCAAAGTGTTCATATGCTAGAACTAAACATTTTCGGTGTCCCATCTGGCCATCCACGATATGCCTGTGGAGGTTACAAACCTGATATGGCTAGGGCGTACAGTATCACATCACATAAATACAAGATGCATGAGTCATATCATCCAGCCATGCATCAAACCTGCGTATACCACGCGCTCATGTGGGGCAACTCCGCCTATCAGGGAGTCCCATAAAAAACTTGCTCAATGACATATGTTGTAACGCCCCGGTTTTTAGAACCCGAGTACGAGACTCGTTCCGGAAACTCAAGTGTTAATAAATCAGAGATCTAGTGGAAAGATTAAAGTCAGAGTATGATTGCATAAGCGAGCATGGATTAATATCATATAAACCCAAATATTTGGCCCACTCAGCTGGGGGCCTTATTACAAAATTTAAAACGTATCAATGTATCAAACCAAACATAAGAGTACTACTACTAATTAAAATCGAAGCAACCGGCCGCTTCTTGCTGTGGTTCGTCTTCATAACATCCATTTTCAGGCTCCACCATCGTACCATCAAGGTCTGTGCTACCTTCCTCTCCATCTACACCTACATACTCTGTACGGTTGTATATTTGATGAATGAGTGGTCAACTCAGTGTGAATTTTCCTCAAGATTACACACCGCCGCCTTAGCTAAGCATAGTTAAAAACAACAAGCATTTAAAACAACCAAAATGTAGTCTTATTTAAATGAATGGATGCGTGAATGCACATCGACCTGGGGATGCTCATCCAGTCAGACTTGGGCTTGTTACCCATGCAATCATCGACCTGGGAATGATCATCCAGTCGGAACTTGGGCTCGTCACCCTAAAATAGGCCGATAGTCGATAGTCTGGGAGCTAGCGAAACGATACGCCAATAATACTAAGGCATGTGCTACAACATCCAAAATTAGCCACCCGTCATCGCCAATGTGCTATGAATGCATGATTAGTCAAACCATTATTATTCCAATTACAATCAACCAATTTAAGTAACTCAATGGTCACTACGGGGCTCAAAGCCCAGCGTAGGCCAACAGCTCGGGCATAGTGTCCCATTACCACTATCCCCGACTCATGAGATTTCTCCCACCTTAGGATGCTTAATGAAACCCATCGATCAGTGGTCAATCAAATTAATTGAGTAGGGAATCTCATGTCCTACATAACCTCCAATTGCGGGTTTATTCCATTCCACACTCCATCATGTTACATCCTAAGTATGAGTTCACATACACCAGAGGGCTTACCCACTAATAAGTGTAGTGAATGTAGGTCCACAATGACTTACAACAATTCATATGAAAATATACCGCTATAGCATGACAGGCATATATTAAGCATAATAATCACAACAGGTCATGATGTGAACTATAAATTAAAATGAGAGCTATCATGTAGCAACTATCACATGCAATCATGTTTCACAATTATCAATTGTAAATCATATATAAATCATATAAGAGATCCCATGCTATGAATTAACAATTTTAACATTTGATAAAGATTATAACTTAAACCAATTTGGAAATGGAAAGCTTAAGGGAAAAAATCATCACTTTATACTTTGAATCGCCTACCAGTGTTGCTAGGGAGTGCATGTTTCCTTAAAATAAAACCCTATCATGAGTTGTAAATTTATACAATTAGGTTCAAGCTTACACATTATTTAGGGTTAAGGTCTCAACCTAAGGTTTAGATTACCTAGTCGGGTCGAACATTGATACAGGTAAGATCCAGGTAATGTTGACCACACTCCACATGGAATATATGTATAGTGATCAAACCAGAGATCATATGGGCCCCTCAGATTACTAGAGAGCTAGTACCCCATCCAGGTCGGTTGGTGGGATGGAAAACTTCAGCCAATTGTTTTTTTTTAATGGCCGCATAATTCATTTTTGCATATTGTGGCCCATCTAACCAGTGTATCAACCTGATTTTTGGGCGAAGGCATTAATAAAATGGTGTTGTTCTGATGGATGGATTTGATCCTGGATCTATTATGCCATGCTCCCCATATGGATCTATCATGATCTATCATGCCATGCTCCCCATGTGGATCTATAAAGATTAGGATTCATTTGGCAATATTACTAATAAGAGAGGGGTTTTATAACAATGGATGAAAAGATAGATGTTTATATGTCAAAATCAGGAAGTGAGAGCCAGACCTTTTGATGTGGCCGAATGCAACCAGTTTCAAGAGATCTGCACTGGAACTGGAATCGAAATTTTAAAACAGAAAACTGCGTGAGATGAACTAAAATATCGATCAAAACAGGAGGATTTGAATCCAACTAACGGGAGAACGGCTAGATTCTAATAATGGTGTGAATTGGAGTTCAGATCTTACCTGAATCCTCCAATCTTCTCTTTCTCCCTCGTTTCTTCTTTTCTTTTTGTCATGGGTTATACTGGTGGGATGGGAGGTCTTTTGTAGACATGAGGACCCGTGTGTATCCCTCATGCAACCGGATGATTGGCTGGACTTACGCAGTCCCCGTTTCGTGCGTAGAGAAGGCAGTTGCGGTTTCTCCTTTGGAGAACGGATTGGCCAGCGATCCAGGGGCGAGGTATCTCCCAATTCAGCCTCCTTGGCGGGGTTAGGAATCCCCTGAGGATGAATTTGGACGGCTCTGATTGCACTAAGGGACATACTATTGATCGCAGAACAATTGCCATTACCGGTTTCAATGGGAAACGGTTGTCCTTGTGTCGGCTGGTGCGCACGCCACGAGTTGTATAGAGTCTTTCAGTTTTTAGAGTTTTGGGTTTTGTCGCGTAACTAACTGAATGGATGGTTCAGATCAACCTTAGGGATGATCGTGGTGGGCCACGACTCGTCTCAGCGGACGGTCGTCCGTGAATGCGGAAGGTAGAGAATTTCCTTCGCTGAAATCTCAAGCGAAATCTGGGCTGGCCTTAGTCTTTGCGATCCTCGTGAGTGTACACATTATGTGTACATGCACCACCAATATGTTAGGCCTTCAGTGAGGATTAGTGAGATCCATACCATCTGTCATGTTTATGGGTCCTATTTAAGCCATTTGACTATGGGTGGTGCAAGATCAAAACTCAAGTGGCCCATGCTAATGGGGTACACCCCAAATCTAACTACAGATCGTTACACGGACGGTTTTCAAGGCCATTGCTGTAACATGTGAGAAAGTTTCTTTTCCAAACTGGTTCTTGAGTTAGCGGGGTCCACTGAGGGTAGGGATCATCCCATATGGAGTGGTGAGATTTGTTAATGCTATCCTAGTTGGAACGTGATTGTTTTAGGAGGAAGAAACAGAAGTAGTTCATCTTGAATTTGAATACATACTTATCTCGCAAAGGTTGCTAGCTTGGAGAGTTGTGACTTACTGTAGCATTGAGTAGGGTCCATTTTGATGGCATTCCCAGAGATCTAATCCGTTCATTAGTTTTGTAGGGTTATTTTAGGCCAAGGACCAAAATATGGTGGGAATCCATTGATCAGGTGACCCACACGCGGGTAGGGAAGTGGGGTGAAACCCATCATTCCATTTGGTTTAGTCACAGCTAGCTTGTGCAGAAAGATGCCAATCTTGTTTGATTTGGTGGGTTCACTTGTGATGATCTTTCGGAGAATCCATGCCATTCACCACTTTTTACATGTCGTTGTGGCCCACAGCCCCAAGTTTGAGTCAGATCCAATTTCCAGGTGGGCCACACAATCCTTTGATGCGTGGGGTGTCATTCACCATTTAATCCCATCTTCCTTAGTACATGGTTGCCATGCACTTGGTATTTACAAATTTGCCCTTCCCCTTGCTGTAACTTCTGTCATCCGTTCCTCCCTACTGTGCCATCCAAAAGAAGTGAAACTTTACCAATCATCCTCATTTCTTAAGATCTCTCAACCGATTAAATTTGGGGCCTGATCTGTCAAGGATGGCAGAGATGCTCTTTTATTGGCTAACACTCTCCAAAATTAGAAACAATATTTGTACACCTTTGATCGACGAGTTATCAGGTAGTTTCGACCTATGTCCTAAGATCTTTATGATGGTCGGTTCACTGCGATATTCATGTGGCTCGTTTGGCGGATCCAAACATGATAGACGGTCAGATGACTAGCTAAAAATAGGGAGACTTGGTGATTAGCACTCTGACCATTTATGTAGGTGGAAGTACGGTCAATTTCATATATAGATGGTCATAAAGTGTGTTTCTGGAGTAATTAGTGGTAGGACATGTATATCGTTAGGTTCGAGTGACTTTCTCACATGTGTAGGTTTCTCGTCTTGTAATTATAATGGTAGGTTAAGCATATTCATACGGTGTGAACAAGATGACCGGATCAAAATCTTGATCTAATAAGTGTATGGACGGATGTAGAGATCAAGTAGCTAATTTAATGTGATCTAAGGCCTGAAATTTGGTGTGTACGGTTAATTTATAATAATTAGGATATGTATAAAATTTCACATGAAATGGATCATGAGAACCATGTGAATTTGAATTCAGGGTATAGGTTGATGGCATTTTCGTAATTATTGTTGATCTGAGAGTTTTGTAAAATCTAACGGTTCTAGATGATTATATGTCATTTTCTAAACAATTCTTACAAAAGGACTTATATTTAAATCATTATAGAATAAGACTTATTCACCGATTTAGTTAAAGGAAGGTACACAGGTCAAACTACGTGGGCAACGGTCGGATGACTTGATTTATGATGAAGATCATTCTTAACGGTCAGATTCATGTTGGAGGATGGATGTAGGGTTAGGTTAACTAGATTGGTACCGTACATGTATATATAATAAGCTAAATTTATGGTAACACTCGAGGACTTTCAATACACGGGTATTGAAAAGTTCGGGGTGTTACAATCTACTCCCCTTAAAAAGAATTTCATCCCCGAAATTCAATACTTTTATCTTAAATTAGGTCCTAACAAACTTCCTTCTCCTACTTCTGCCCAACACTACGGAGCTTGGCAGGGGCGACCATAAAGAGGTTCGTAAGGTGCCATGCCAATGCTGGACTTGAAACTGTTATTGTAAGCGAACTCTACGAGGGCCAAATGGTCGGATGACCTGATTTATGGATGAAGATCATTCTTAACGGTCAGATTCATGTTGGAGGATGGATGTAGGGTTAGGTTAACTAGATTGGTACCGTACACGTATACATAATAAGCTAAATTTATGGTAACACTCGAGGACTTTCAATACTCGGGTATTGAAAAGTTTGGAGTGTTACATATGCAATGGTCAACCACATCTCATAACAAAATATGCAGATGATGCGTATGGACATGTATCATGATGCTATGCTTCACATACCGATAATCAGTATCAATAACCGGTATTGATAATCGGCCTCGACAATTGGCCTCAACAATCGGCCTCAATAACCAGCCTCAATAATCGGCCTCGACAATTGGCCTCGACGACCGGCCTTGACAATCGACCTCGAAAAGTGGTCCCGATAATCGGCCTTGACAATTGGCTTAACAAAGGCCTAAGGGAAGGTCACAATGTGGACGTTTAACCATCATTGCCCATCGATGTGGATATTTAATCAAGATCGCTCCTAAGGAGTAGCCCTCATAGAGCCAAACATATAGTGAGCTCGTGACCTCACACAAGGGCCATGATTACATCACAACGGGCCCCATACAATCACAATGGGCTACATACAATACAATGGGCCTTACACAAGGGTCTCATACATCAAGTGGGCCGCATCACATGGGCCTAATACACATTACTATGGGCCGCTCACATGGGCCTAATACACATCACTATGGACCGCTCACATGGGCCTAATACACATCACTATGGGCCGCTCACACGGGCCTAATACACATCACTATGGGCCGCTCACACGGGCCTAATACACATCACTATAGGCTGCTCACACGGGCCTAATACACATCATTATGGGCCGCTCACACGGGCCTAATACACATCACTATGGGCCGCTCAGATGGGCCTAATACACATCATTATGGGTCACTCAGATGGGCCTAATACACATCACTATGGGCCACTCACATGGGCTTAATATACATCACTATGGGCTGCTCACATGGGCCTAATACACATCACTATGTGCTGCTCACATGGGCCGCTCACATGGGCCTAATACACATCACTATGGGCTCCATCGCCTAGCCCTCAAATGCATCACAATAGGCCTCATATACATCACATTGGGCCTCATCATATGGGCCTCACATACATCAAAGGGCCGCAATACACGGGCCTCAGATACATCACAATAGGCCTCATATAGATCACATTGGGCCTCATCATATGGGCCTCACATACATCAAAGGGCTGCAATAAACGGTCCTCAAATACTTCACAATGGGCCCCAACACATGGGTCGAGTATACATCATATTGGGCCTCAAACATGGGCCACATATACATCACATTGGGCCTCACGAATGGGCCGCAAATATATTAAGGTGGGCCTCATGGATGGGCCACAAATACATCAAGGTGGGCCTCATCAATGGGTCGCACCAATGAGCCTCATATACATCAAGTGGGCTACATCAATGGGCCGCGCCATTTACACCATTCATTTATTTTAAGAGATCATTTTAGAGTATTACCCAATCATATCAAAAGATCATCTGGACTATACCACAAACAGTAGTGGAGATAATGATTTTCATTGTTAACCATTCATCGGGCCCACCATAACGGTTATTTTCCATCCAATATGTTCATAAGGTCACATGGACCTGAATTAGGAGGAAAAACAAGTTTCATATTGATCCAAAACTTCGGTGCTCCCAAACGGGTTTCAATGGTAGCCATTCAATCCCCCACTGATATTTGCAGTGTGGTCCACTTGATAAATAGATCTGTCTTATTTTTAATCTCAAGCCTTAAGACAAACTCACTATCTGGATGGACGGTTTGGATATAACACAAGCATCAGTGGGACCCCCAGAACTTGCTAACGACATCATAGCAGTGGGTTCCACCGAACTTGCTGACGTCATCAGCAACTATGGCTGGCGGGGTCCCCAGATGGACGGTATAGATAAAACAGTTACATTATGGTGGGGTCCACCCTCAAATGAATGGTGTTGATGAATACTTGCATCACCGAGCAATCCACCGTCCAGCAATCTGGACGGTGGAGATAAAGCACATAAATCATAGTGTGGTCCATGGTCTAGATCGATGGACAGACAGCGTGGATGAAATCCACACATGACGTGGTGGTCCCACGTATCAAAGGTGGATTCCCACTGTCCAATTCAATGGATGGTGAGGATGAGAGATGAACCAGATGCATCTGGTGGGTCCCACGTGGGCCACCAGCTATATATAATATAATATATTATATTATATTATATATATACATATTATATAATATTATATGTATTATTATTTTAACGTCCAGGTCCTGGACCTTGTTGACGGACGGCATGGATGAACCACATATCACGGTGGTCCCATGATTTAACGGTGTGAATCTCACACATTCTACTAAGGTGAATGTCACCGCCCAGCGTTCTGGACGGTGCAGATACAACAGATACATCAGGGTGGGGTCCATAGATGTGGCCCACCAGCAAAAAGGATGAACGGTGTGTATACAACATACACATCATGAGGGTCTCACTGATTTGGACGGTCGGTCAGCGGTGGTGTCCACTGTCCAGACTATGGACGGTATGGATACAACTAGGGGTGTACACGGGTCGGGCTGAGTCGAACTGGCCTCAGCCTGTCCAGGCCAGTTCAACAGCCACACAAGGCCCGAACCCGACCGGGCCTGGTCACCGGGCCAACGTCTCCAGCCCGAACCGGGCTCGGTACGAGTTCGGGCCAGTTTCGAACCTTCGAGTTCGGGCCAGTTTCGAACCTGAGTTCGGACTAGTTTCGAACCTTACAGCAAGTTCATGAGAAGGGCTTTGGCAGGTAATCTGCGTCCCATTACAAGGCCCTCGATCAACGGTTTAGATAGTTGAACTATAGACTCCACAAAAAATCTAACTAGTCAGGACATTTACATATATTTAACAAAGCATAAAATAAAACATTTTATATAAATTAAATACAGTCATACACGGGTCGGGCCGGGGCGAGTCGGATTTCGGACCGAGTCGGGCCGAACTGGGAGGTATTCGAACTCGGCCTGAACTCACTTTCTGGCCTAGAAAATTGGCCCGTCCTGACCCGAACTCAGTTTCAGGTCAGGCCGAGTCTGGCTTTTTCGGGCCAGGTCGAGCGAGCTAACCGGGCTAGCCCGGTTTGTGTACACCCCTAGATACAACGTATACATCATGGGCGGGCCCACGTACATGTGACCCACTAAAGTATAAGCAAGTTGATATTTGTGTTATCCCTTCGTCCATGCCGGCCGGGGAATGGACAACAAGGTAGGTCGGCTAGACATGGCAGTGAGATGGGTCCCTCTTTGGACATCTATATGGTCCAGTAAATGCATGGCGTGGATCAATTCATGCATCATCAAGGTGGGCCATCAACATGGAAAGAGAGAGATAGAGAGATGTGAGAAGGGGAGGGACCCCGCCACTATAGGCCCTCCCTATATAATGCATACATCAAGATGGGTCCCACCATATGTGGGTCCTCAAATCACAATAAAATCAACGGTGGAAGTCATGAAATCACCCACCATTCGATCTTCTTGGTCTGATGGAATGCCAGACTCCTTGGCTTCGACTTTCACGGAGGATGATGGAGATTGGACGGTTGGATTGGGTGGTAGGGAGGTGGGTCACACTAGCTTCTCCTCTCTCCCATGGAAATGCTTGGACATTGGGTGCTTATGGGGTTGCTTGGGAGAATGAGAGAGAGATGAGAGAGAGAGGTTCTAAGAGAGAGAGGGATGGGTGAGTGATGGGGTGTGATGGGTGTACTTGATGTCTGGAGAGAGAGAGAGAGAGAGAGAGAGAGAGAGAGAGAGAGAGAGAGAGAGAGAGAGAGAGAGTTGACTTTAGGGGAGGGGTGGTTGTACTTGCTTGAGGTAATTGATGGGATATGTACTTGACATGATTGATGTGATTTTTCTTGGGTTTTGCAATTGCGCTGCGTTTTCCTCAAACTGAATGCGGGCCCACATCTCCTGTCTCGGGTATCACCTCGGTGTGCAAGACGCGGCATCGGAACCGCGGTGATGGCGCAGTCGCTAGGGTACAAGTCTTAGGTCGAGCCAACTTTGGAATATGGGATACGACTTAAGGTTGCGTGCAATACTATCTATGCATTACAGGTCGTCGAAATTGGACCGTGAGGACCGTGGAAGGCTACAGAACAGTACGGGCTAGGATACGGGTCTCACATGACACGTGACGACATTTCATTATGCCATATGAACTGCACCAGGATAGGTGTAAATAATACCCTCCCACATCACTTTATATCCGGAGGATGTGAAGGGATGTAATATTACTTCGGCTTCGGCAGTCGCTCCGACGCTTGACACATGGTGTCACGCGGTTCACGTTTGGTTGTCGTGCATAATAATGATGTGTTGGAAATCATTTATTATTAATGGCTAGGCAAGAGCTTTGACAGTCAAGACCATTTATAAATAACGCTTCACAACATACTTCCTCGTCACTTAGCTCGAATTTCTTTCTTTTCTTGCTACTTTCAAGCTTCATGTTAGGGTGTCCCTTTGCGCTCTCTCTCTCTCTCTCTCGGACTTTTGTGGTGGCGGTCTTCTGCAAGGATGACGCTCTTTATGGGCAGTGGCCAAAATTTGATGGTTTGGCTACTATGCTAAACAAATGAAGGACCCGACTTTTGAAAAGGACAATTGGCAAAATACCTTTCTTTTTTGCTTCTTATTTTTATTTGCTTTATTTCAAAAATTTTGCAAAGAGAGAATTTTTGTATTATTCTCTGTAATTAGCCGATTAGGAGAAATAAAAAATTCTTTTCCACATATTTTCATTTATTTTTATTTTTATTTTTATTCTTCGTTGTTGTTTACGGCGCCTCGATTTCATGTAGCCAATTATATGCTCTTATATACCCCCCCCCCCCACACACACACACCACACACACGCACACACGCACACACATCTATATATATATATATATATATATATATATATATATATATATAATATATATATATATATATATATATATATATATACATCATGAGGAATACGGTAAAAACTTAAATATAATGAATTCGTATACATGGTAGAAGTAATTAAATTTCGGGGATGAAATTTTATTTAAGGGAGGTAGATTGTAACACTCTGAACATTTCAATACTTGATTATTGAAAGTTCTCAAGCGTTACCATGAAATTTAATATAGTATATACATGTGAATATCACTAACTTATCATATTTTAACCTTATATTTATTCTCTAACCTGAATTTGACCGTTGTGAATAATCTTCATCCATATATCAAGTCACTTTATCGTTGATTTTTAAGACAAGATCATCATATATCCAATTATTCTCACTTGTCCATCATAAACAACTATTCATTCAACTATTCGCCCCTAGGTAAAGATATCCGACCGTTCACTTTGAGTTTCGACCACCTGATCATAGTATACTAACTACTTGATCTCTACATCCGCTCGTACATGTATCAAATTAAGAAAGAGAGAGAGAGACGTCCAAACCTGTCGATTATCTTCCTTCTCCACACGTGTGGTGTCTCCCTCTTACTCAAGCAACGTCGTAGTTCGTGTAGAATCCCTCATACATCAAGATCTATATATGGTTTGCATCTAAGGCTAAGGTAAGGGATTCATTTAAGTTTACACAAATTTAAATTGATTTTAGACATAGTGTTGGGTGTGAAATATTGTATATTTCTCCCTATTTATACCTTGGTTTTATAAGCATAATAGTGCTTAATCGATTTAATTATGCATATTTTCATGTGTGAGGTGATTTTTAGAGCTTAAGGTGAAATTGATGCCAAAAGGAAGATTTATGATCAAAAGATTACTAAATGAAGATTTGAAGATTTAGAAGTCATTAATGAAGAATTCACATGCCAAAAATTTTGAAAAACCAAGTGATGAATGAAGAGAATCAAAGATTTGAAGTGAAGAAAAGGAATCCTGAAATTATCCTGAAAACAAACATATTTCTTAAATTGTCCTGAAAAAGCATATTCTGAAACTCGAAGTCTATTTTAGCTGTACAGAGTGAAGTATATTTTGGAAAACTATATGGAGTGAAGTTTAATTTAGCAAACTGCGGAGAGTGCGTAAATTTGAGGTGGTTTTTAGAATTTTCCAACTAGGTGCGAAAGTTGGAGTTCCACAACTATAAATAGGACTCCCTTGAATGCTTCAAAGCATCTTCGAGAGTTTGGAAAGGTCTCAAAGAGCATAACAAAGGGTGGAGCAGCCGCCAAAGAGTTTTTTTCTTCCCTAGTTTATTTTTCATGCTTTGTTTAAGAGACTTGGTTTCAATCATGTCTATGGTTGGCTAAACCTCTTAGATATGGCTAAGAGGTAAAGCTTGTAGTGTGTTGGGATGTTTATTTTGCTTTGATTCTTGTTCTTATTGAACTTCATTGATTTCTAGTTTAATATTAACAGAATATTTTTAGTTTTCTATGATTTATTATGACTCAAATTACAATAGATGCTGTGATAGCTTTGGATATCTTCTTTTCCTGTTTTGAGATAGTAAGATTGGTAAATCTCTTTGTTCACCATCGTCTCTTGGGCATGGTAGGGTGATGGAATCCCTTCCAATCTTCACAATTCTCCTCCATTGAGAAGTAGGTCAATTAAAAGTTCAGATTTGATTTAAATTAGTTTATCTTCCAATTGAATAAGATATGACTCCAATTTTAATTATGTTTATTGAATAAAGCAAGGTAGCATCTTAATAGCTACAAGTGGATCCTTGACACCTTAGTTTCCACCTTTAATTGATAATTTAAACATTATTCACAAGTACTCTATTTTATTTTAGAATTCAAATTTAGATCTTCTTCTAGTTTTAGTTCTAGTTCTAGTTCTTTTCAGAATCGTACAAGTTTAGTCTCAGTGGATTCGACCTCGTTCTCACGAGTTATTACTACATCGCAATCCTACACTTGGGGTTGTGAACACATAGTTCTTTTATTTTCATAGTAAATTGTGTATAGTTTGATTTTTACTATGATTTTCAGGTTAATAAGTTGTTGGATTATGATGAATTGTTAATTCATTTGGAATTATGTTTAATATATCATTTTAATTATGTTGGACATATTTTGTGGGTTGGATAAAAAAACTACGCTTTAAATCGTGAAACTACACATGTTCGCACCCTGAACAATACATATTTTGTGCATCCAATGAACCGGTTAGTTGTCTGCAAATATTATGATTTTAATGACATTAATCTGACCTAAAATCCATATTTTAAACCTTAGGGCAGCGGGACTCACTTTCGGAGTAACTTAAAGTTATCGAGTGACTCGTCTAATCCAAAATCACACTGTTGTGCTTATGAATTCACTTTAAAGTGTGTGGACTACCTTCTATCATATTGGGGTTTATTTATTATAATTTTATATTAATTATTTCATGAAAATACCACTGGACTTTTTATGAATTCATGAGTGATGGATACAAGCCATACTATTCGCCAAATTTTGAGAGCGACACGTGTTTCCACTTTGTATGAGTTGAATTTTGTTCATCTCTCCTTATTTTTGTTAAGTTTGTCTAATGCTACTCTTCTCTTTTGTTGAGTTAACTTATTGCTACTTTTCTCTTTTATTAGATTAGCCTTGTGCTACCTCCCTTATTTTAAGTCTTGTGCATGTATCTTGGAATTCCAAAACTCTCATTGTAAGGCCCGTATCCTAAACCGTACTGTTTCATAGGCTTTCGTGGTCCTTCCGGTCAAATTCTGGCAAACCGCGACCTGTAATTAGTATTTACGCGTGACCTTAAGTCGCATCCCAACGATCTATATCAGCTCGACTCGAAACTTGTACCCTAGCGACCGTGCCGTCGCCACAGTTCCAACGCCGCATCTTGCGCACCGATGCGATACCCAGGCCAGGAGATTTGAGCCCGCATTTATTTCAAGAAAAATGTCACGCAAGAGAATCTCTTCCAAATGTCAAATCAATTCCATCAATTAATAAAGTACAACACCCATCCCTCTCTCACCTAAAGTCAAAGCAACCTAGACCTAGTCAAGTACACCCATCACACCCATCCCTCTCACTCTTACATCATCTCTCTCTCTCTCTCTCTCTCTCTCTCTCTCTCTCTCTCTCTCCCAAACCATTTCTCAAGCAACCCAAGAGAGAGAGCCAAACATCCAAGCTTCCCATGGAGAAACAATAGTGTGGCCCACTTCCTACCACCCTATCTCCCATCTCCACCCTTCAATCTTCATCTTCCACCATCAAAGGGAAAGCCTAGGTGCTTAGCTTGCCATAGATCCAAGAAGAAGGTCGATCAGTGGGTGATCTACCTTTGATTTTTATTTTAAGGGCCCACTTGATGTATGCATTGTATAAGGGAAGGCCCAATAGTGGCGGGGTCCCTCCCTTCACTCTCTCTCTCTCTCTCTCTCTCTCTCTCTCTCTCTCTCTCTCTTTGTGATGCCTTGTGGCCCATCATGATGCAAGATGATCCTGATCGTCCGATCATGAGGCCACCTAGCTGCTGCCTTTTTGTAGGCCCCAGATGAAGGGAAACATAAGAATCAGCTTGATCTAAACGTGTGGCCCACTAAACGTGGGGCCACTGTGATGCATGTGATTTATCAACACCGTCCAGCCTCATGGACGGTGGACCCACATGATGTATGTATCTTGCATCCAGGCCGTCCGTCCAAGGCCTGGACGCTGACATCCTTTTTTTTAAAAAATAATAATATTTATATATAATATCTTGGTGGGCCACACCCACGTGGGGCCCACTAGACGTGTGTGTGTGTGTGTGTCTATATATATATATAATATTTCATGGTGGGCCACACCGCGTGGCCCCCACCCTGATGGATATGTTGTATATCCACCGTTCATTTGGGTGACCCACCGTGATATATGTGTTTCACCGTTCATCCATTTGGCAAGCTCATCTTAAGGCTTGGGACAAAAATGAAGCAGATCTGATGATCAGGTGGACCACACCGCAGAAAACAGTGTAGAGTGAACATCCACCATTGAAACTCTTTTTGGGGTCACGGAAGTTTGGATCAATATGAAATTTATTTTTCCTCTTAATCCAGGTCTTTATGACCTTATGATCAGGTTGGATGGAAAATAAAATAATGGGCCCGATGAATTTAAATGGTGAAAATCATTATCTCCACTGTTATTTGTGGTATGGTCCAGATGATCTTTCGATGGGATTTATTTTTGGACATGCTCTAAAATGACCTCTAATTGATGTGTGGGCCCCACCTTGATGTGATGTATGTTGGGCCCATATGAGAGGCTCTTTATGATGTATTTGAGGCCCAGATATGAGGTCCATTGTGGCATGTTTTGTGGCTCGTGTTTGAGGCCCACTATGATGTGTTTTGAGGCCCATATGAGGAGGCCCATTGTGATGTAATTGTGGCCCACGTCTGAGGCCCGATGTGATGTGTATGTGACCCATGTGTGAGGCCCAGAATGATGTATATATGGCCCTTTTGGTGAGGCCCATTGCGATGTATTTGTGACCTTTGAGTGAGGCCCATCGTGATGCATGTTGGGCCCATGTGTGAGGCTATGGGCCCATTATATGTTAGGTTCTATGTGGACCACTCCTTGGGAGCGATGTTGGTTAAATGTCCACATTGATGGGCAATAGTGATTAAATGTGCACATTGTGACCTTCCCTTAGGCCCTTATTAGGCCCATTCTCATCCTTCTCTAAATGGGTTGACCTTAATTATTGGGCCCCATTGATATGTGCATGACCCATCTATTCATATTGGGGTAACCCTTAATGTTAGGCCCCCATCGGTCATTAGTAGGATTGTTCTAATCTTGGTGTCCATTTATGGACCCCGCCTTGCTTATAAGCTAATTATCGATGCTGATTATCGGTACCGATGTGAGAATGTGATAGCATAGTATCATGATACATGCCTATACACATTATCTATATGCTTGTGATGAGATGTGGTTTGATCATTGCATATGCCATTGGGCAGGTTGTTCGTGGGACTTTCTAATAGGCGGAGTTGTCCCAAATGAGCGCACGATATGCGCAGGATTGACTCATGATTGGACTGTGTGACTCATGCATCTTGCATTGTGTGATGTGATTGCTGTACGCCCTAGCGACATTAGGGCCGTAACCTCCACAGGCATATCATGGATGGTAGGATTGGACACTGAAAATACTATTCTAGCATCGGGGTGCCATAGATGTCCCTGGGTGAAAATTCCTAAACCCGATGGTACTAGAGGATGACTCCAACGTTGAGACCGAGTGGATACATGAGCGCACGAGGGTCGTATACTATTAGACCGCGTCTCCCACTGTGTCGTGGTCGGTTAGAAAGGGGTGTGGCCTTATCCGCCCGAGGGTAGGGGTAATACTAGGCTGAGTCTGATCAACTTGTAAATGGGTCCTCTATCGATAGGCCAGACCGATATTGGTAGGCGGATAGTGAGGTCTATTCCACTTGCACGGTTGGGCATCTAGTGGGCGGTGATGTGGTGTAGAGTGTACTAGACCTCGGTGATTATGCAGAGGAACCGTACTGATATATGGTGCAGATTGGTAAGCTTGAGCTACATTTTATTCATGATATTGGCTATGTAGACCTTGCATCATATGTCCTTGGTATGACCAATAACATTCATGCCTTGCATTGTATAGCCTTGGTATGACTGATGACATTCATGGATTTACCGACATTTTCGTATTACTCTGATATTGCAAACATGCATTTCTACAATATGCACACACTTTCACCACCCTCTAAGCTTTTTATAATCTTATACATGACCATTGTGTGCAGGTGATGCTAGGCAGTAGCCATTCAGGAGCAGGAGCATGCTGTAGAGCTTCCGGAATTTTGGCTTTATTATCATTGTATTTCCCTTTATACACATTGTACCTTAAAGTTTTTTTATCATAGTGGATATGTGGTGATGTTTCTTGTGGTTGTTATTGTGGGTTATGCTTACTGCGAATCAAATTCATGTTGAAAATCCTCCTTGTAGGATCCCAGGATCGGAACCTAGTGTATGAATGCCGGGAGCCGAGGATGGGGTACTACAGAGGCTGTTGGCACCGGATTCGACGATCAGAAATTTTGTGAGTCTGGTTTTTGAGTTTGGGGCGTGACACTCATGATTCGACTTATTTTCCTATTAATACATGTGAGTGTTAAAGGTCTCACAATAGTTACTTATATGTATTTATCGTGGACGTAATGCACTCTGGATAATGACCCTTTTGGTTGACACGTAAATCCTTGGATTTAGGTAGTGGTGCACACATCAATGTCAGTAATCCGTTACACGTGTTACATCATCTTTATGGGATTGGATATCATAATTAATCACTTCATTAACAAATCATGTTGCGTAATTCATCTAATCCATGAGTTGTGCCATCTTAAGGTCTTCACATAAATCAACAATAGTGTTGGGCACGCTAATGAATCTCCATAATTATGGGTGTGGAGCGAGCCGAATCTTCACGTAAATCTACAATAGTGTTGGGCACGCTAATGAATCTCCATAATTATGGGTGCAGAGCGAGCCGAATTTTTATAAATTATATTCCACAATGAGGTGATCACTTGTAAGTGCTATGGTCTCATGCTCCTTTGGTTGTCAAATTTTGATGTGTCAAAACATCTATCTGTGTCCTGTGCTTGTATGATGATTTATATGAATTCAAGACACTGCATAAACACTTCAAGAAGCTACACGTTGAAGCCTCAAGAAGCTACATGTTGAAGCCTCAAGAAGCTACATGTTGAAGTCTCAAGAAGCTACAATGTTGAAGTTCAAGTCTGAAGAAGCAACGCATGAAGTAGTTTTATGTTGATGAAGATCTCAAGTTTAAAACTACAACAAGCTCAAGATCTCAAGCCTGATATGGTTCAAAATATCTACATTCGTTGAATGGTTGAAGTTCAATGTCCATACGACATGGTTCAGGTTTGAATGACCTTAGGTTGACCCTTTAAGTAGGTCACTTTGGATACATTAATCAAATATTTATTTTACACAAGGTTGGTCTATTCTACGACCAGTCCTAGCTCTTGTTCGACCAGTCCTAGCATTGGTTCGACTAGTCCAAGAAATTCCACGACCAGTCCTAAGTAGTTGAAGATTTTTCGGAATTTTTGGTACGCCCACGACCAGTCCTGGAGGTCCTTCGACCGGTCGTAGGTGTGGCTTCGACTCGTCCACGACCAGTCGTGGAGCTACGACTTAAAGTCCAGCAACGAAATCACTGGTCCTACGACCAGTCGTAGGTATCTACGACCAGTCGTAGGTGACCCACGACCAGTCGTAGGGTACTCACGACCAGTCGTAGAACGGCTTTCAAAGATCGCGCTTATTTTTTCAAAAATCTGTTAGAGCTACGACCAGTCGTAGGTTTCTAAGACCAGTCGTAGGAGCGATTTCTGCTTCTATAAATTGAACACGAAATTCAGAGTTTTCATAACTTCAACTCCATTCAATTCAAGAATTTTCAAGTGATCACTCTGAGATAAGTCTGTGTTTATTTTAAGCTAGATTGTGCTTATTTAATATTCCTTTTTGCTAGCTTATTTAATTTGATTTTGTTTCTATATTCCAATCTTATTTGAAAAGAGGAATTATCTTATTCCTTCTTCTTGGAATCAAAATCAAATATAGCTACGCCCAACGAGTTAAATCTAAAATCTATTAGAATTTAGAACCTTATGAATGTGAGTATTGGAAATTGAACTTTGACATTCAAATCATCTACTCCGATTGGTTCTACCGGGCTGCTACGAAAAAGGAGAAATCCAGGTATTTTACAATTCTGTAAAATTCATTTACTTTTGGTTTTGTTTGAGGTTAAGCCAGAAAAATCTCATTGTACTGGTTTTGTTTGAGGTTGAGCCAGAAAAATCTCATTGTACTGGTTTTGTTTGAGGTTGAGCCAGAAAAATCTCATTGTATTGGTTGTCTGAGGAAAACCAGAAAACTCAGAAAAGAGGGGTTTTTGAATTGTGTAAGCCCAAGTGAAAAAGACACAATTGTAAAGGTTTTTGGTGAACCTGTGAAAACCTATTTGTTAGTGAACGCTAATATCCCCTGTGTGAGGATATTAGGAGTGGAGTAGCTTTTTGTGTGGCTGTTGGAAAACAGTTGGTGTACACACAAGCGAACCACTATAACTCTTTGACTTGTGGTTTGAATGCTTGCTTAATTTTCATATCTTTTATCATTCGATCTTGTGGAATGTACAAGTGGATGTGAATGTTGTAATTATTTACATTTCAAGCAAGTGTGGGGATTGTTGTAATAATTTAGATCTTACTTCTGCATTTAATTTCAATTCCTTGCTATTTCATTTACTTATATTAATATTGAGTCCTTGATCCAAAAGAGGTTCTAGAAATAAGGTTGTCCTACCATAAGCCCTTGTTGATTATGGTGTAAGGTTGTCCTTAGAACTGAATTTGCATCAATCTCTCGATACCTATTTATCAAGGTGATTTAAATTTAGCTTTGTGAATTGATTCATATTGTAAGGCTATTGGCTTATTTTATTTTCGCTGATTTTATTTTAAATTTGGCATAGTCCTATTCACCTCCCCCTCTAGGACATATTGCTTGGCCTTTTCAAGTGGTATCAGAGCCTAATAGCTCATTTTCTTGCTTTTTATTTGGATTTATTTCCTGAGCTAACGATCTAAGCTATATAATAAGATGTCAAATTTTGATAGCCTTTCAGTTACTAGACCTCCTCCCTTTGATGGCTCCAACTATGCCTATTGGAAAGCTAGAATGAGGATCTTCCTCAAATCAATGGATGAAAGTGTGTGGCAAGCCACAGTGACTGAATGGAAACCTCCTATCATGGAAGTAACTGGTGTTGATGGTTCAAAATCTATGAAAATTACACCGTATTACCAATGGACCACACTTCAGAAAAATGAGAGTAGTGCTAATGCTAAAGCACTAAATGCAATCACTTGCGCACTATCACCGGATGAGTTCAAAAGAATCATATCCTGTGATACTGCAAAGCAAGCCTGGGATATTTTAGAAATGACACACGAAGGTACATCAATTGTCAAGAAATCTAAAGTCCAACTCCTCACAACTAAATTTGAAGAAATTCATATGGAGGAAAATGAAATGTTTATGGACTTTTACACTAGATTGAATGACATTGTAAACTCAATGTGGGGTCTTGGCGATAAGATCCCAGAAAGTAAAGTGTGTGCAAAAATACTACGCTCTCTTCCTGAACGGTTCAATTCAAAGGTAACCGCAATCCAGGAACTTCGTGATACGGATAATATGAAGGTAGAGGAATTAGTTGGTTCTTTACAAACCTATGAATTAAGTTTTAAAGCTCCTAAAGGTAAATCTATTGCTTTGAAGTCATCTAAAAGTATTATTCAAGAAAATTCAGATTCAGAAAAGTCTGAAGATGATATGGCCCTTTTGGCGAAAAAGTTTTATAAGATTTTCAAAAGTAAGAAAAGAGTCGATTTTCAAAAGGGAAATGAAAAGAAACGTTCCAAACCTAAGTCTAAAACTTGGAAATCATTGAAAGATAGTCAATGCTACAACTGTCAAGAATATGGGCATTTAGCAAAAAATGTCCTAAAAAGGACAGATCCAAAAGGAAGGGTATGTTGGCTACTTGGGATGAATCGTCTGATTCTGAAGCCTCTTCTGATCAGAAAATTCAGAAACCGAGTCGGGCAGTGAACTTAAGGCCCTTATGACTCTAGCCAAGTTTACTTTTTCCGATCACGATGATTCAACAAGTGAAGAAAATTTGGATAGTGATCATGAATATGATGAAGATCTCCAAGATGCTTACAATGCCTTATATAAGGAAAGTTGTAAAATTGCTGTCAAACTTAAACTTCAAAAAGAAAAGTTTTATAAACTTAAAGAATGTTTTGAAACTCTTATTTTAGAAAAATCTCAAATTTCAGATAGTTTTGAAAAGTCTAAGTGTGATCTAGAATTCAAAACCTCCCTAATTGAAAATTTGAAATCTGAAAATGAGAAACTTAAAAATGAAGTATCTTCTCTTTTGAGTTTGAAGGACACATGGAGATATGCCCAAGGTGATCCAAAATTAGAAAAATTGTTATCCGGATCAAGAAAATGTGGCGATCGATCCGGGTTGGGCTATGATAAAAACACATCTCCTAAACAGAAGAATACTCCTTCCAATTTTGTGAAAGGAGAGACTTCTAACTCAAAAGGAAAAGGTACTAGTCAAGTTTTTTCTAAAAATACAAAAACTTTTCCTAAACCCAAAAGCAGCTATTTTAAAAATCAGATTCGAAACCCACTAGCTGAAAAAATTATTGATTTACTTAAGGAGCTATTAAAATCTAATTCTGTAGGTCACTCTTACAACTATAAACAAAGAAGACCAATTATTCTCCTAAACCCAAAACAGTACTGAAATGGGTTCCTAAGGTTGCCTGTTTGGTTGCTCACACTGCTTTCAAAGCTACAAGCCATTCGAAATGGTACCTAGACAGTGGATGCTCCAGACATATGACAGGCGACAAAGCACTATTCACCGATCTTAAAGATATGACTGATGGGTCAGTCACATTTGGTGATGGTAGCAACTGCAAGATTATTGGCAAAGGTACGGTCCAACTCTATAACCTTCCCTTATTTAAAAATGTTTTATATGTTGAGGGTTTAAAACACAACCTGTTGAGCATATCTCAAATATGCGATAACAACCATAATGTTAAATTTTCTAATCAAGGTTGTGAAATTATAAATGAAAAGGGTTCTGTAATATTAACTGGTCGCAGAACTTCTGAAAACTGCTATATAGTAAGCGATAGTAGCTCATCTAAACAAACGTGTTACATGGTCCATACCGATGAGACAGAATTATGGCATAAACGCCTCGGACATGTACACTATCGAAATTTATACAGATTGAGCAAAGGTGAACTAATTAGAGGTCTACCTAAGATGCAAAAAGTAGACAAGATTTGTGGTGAATGCCAGTATGGTAAACAAACTAGGAGCTCTCACAAAAAGGTGAACTCCAATACCACCACAAGACCACTCGAGCTTCTCCACATGGATCTTATAGGACCAACAAGAACGGAAAGTCGAGGTGGCAAAAAATACATCTTAGTTATTGTAGATGATTATACAAGATTCACTTGGGTTTCATTCTTGAGAGACAAATCAGAAACCCTTGATGAAGTGAAAAAGATTATAAAACGGATTCAAACTGAAAAAATTCTCAAGTCAACAAGATCCGTAGTGATCATGGATCCGAATTCGAAAATAGCGGTTTTGAGAAATTCTGTAGCGATCAGGGAATATCGCATGAATTCTCTGCACCTAAAACTCCTCAACAAAATGGAATTGTCGAGAGAAAGAATAGAGTGCTTCAAGAAATGGGAAATGTTATGTTAAATAGCATGAAGCTCCCTAGGAATCTTGGGCTGAAGCAGTGAATACAGCCTGCTACATTATTAACCGTGTTTATATCTGTAAATCTAATAATAAAACGGCTTATGAAATGTGGTTTGAGAAAAAGCCTTCTGTCAAATACTTTCGAGTTTTTGGCAGCAAGTGCTATATTTTGCGTGACCGTGAAAATTTGGGAAAATTCGACACTAAAAGTGATGAAGGGATCTTTTTAGGGTATTCTTTAAACAGTCGTGCATATCGTGTTCTGAACAACAGGACCGGTGTGATTCAAGAGTCAATAAATGTTGTGATTGACGATCTTTTGAATACACCTGTTCCTAGTTCAGATAATGATGAAGTGCTTATACTTGAAAAACAAGAAACTTCATCAAGTGAACCTAATTCTGAATTTAGGACTGTTAAAGATCATCCAACTTCTCAAATACTTGGAAACCCTCTCACTGGTGTGCGCACTCGTAGACAATTAGAGGACATATGTAACTACGTATGCTTTACATCCCAGATTGAACCGTTAACGTAAAAGAAGCACTTTGGATGAAAACTGGATTCTTGCGATGCAAGAAGAACTTAATCAGTTTGTCAGAAATGATGTTTGGTACCTTGTTCCTAGACCTAAAGATAAACATATTATTGGAACAAAATGGATTTTCAAAAACAAATCTGATGAACTTGGAAATATTATTCGAAATAAAGCAAGACTAGTTGTACAGGGATATACGCAAATTGAAGGTATTGATTATAATGAGACATTTGCCCCTGTAGCTCGTCTTGAATCAATCAGACTTTTTATCTCCATTGCATGTTTTAGAAAGATTAAAATTTATCAAATGGATGTAAAGAGTGCCTTTCTGAATGGTGATTTACATGAAGAGGTATATGTTGAACAACCTACAGGGTTTGAAGATCCTAAATTTACTGATCATGTGTATCGTCTTAAGAAGGCTCTCTATGGTCTGAAACAAGCTCCCAGAGCATGGTACGAAAAACTGACTAAGTTTTTACTAAGTCATAATTTTCAGATGGGATGTGTTGATAAGACACTCTTTGTTAAGAAGTATAACGATGATATTCTAATGGTTCAAATATATGTTGACGATATTATTTATGGATCAACCTGTACTAATATGACTGTTGAGTTTGCAGATTTGATGAAGTCTAAATTCGAAATGAGCATGGTTGGAGAATTAAACTATTTCCTAGGGTTGCAAGTAAAACAACAACCTGATGAATTTTTATCTCTCAAACCAAATATGCTCAGTGTTTAATCAAGAAATTTGGATTTGAGAAAGGTAAAAATTTTGATACTCCTATGAGTACAACTTTGAGACTCTCAAAAGACTCTGCAGGTAATGATGTGGATCCTAAATTGTATCGTAGTTTGATTGGTAGTTTACTTTATCTGACTGCTAGTAGACCAGATATCGCTTTGAGTGTTGGTATTTGTGCTCGTTATCAATCAAATCCTAAAGAATCTCACTTAACTGCTGTTAAGCGGATTATGCGATATGTCGCAAGTTCTACTAAACTGGGTCTCTGGTATCCACATGAGACTAATGTTCAATTAGCCGGGTATGCAGATGCTGACTGGGCTGGAAACATTGATGATAGGAAATCAACCAGTGGTGGTTGTTTCTACATTGGAAATTGTCTTGTTTCTTGGTTTAGTAAGAAGCAAAGTTCTATATCGCTATCAACAGCTGAGGCTGAATACATTGCTGCTGGAAATGCATGTACTCAACTTGTTTGGATGAAACGAATGTTGAGCGATTATGGAATTACTCAGGATTCTATGATTTTATTTTGCGATAATTCTAGTGCAATAAATATCTCTAAAAATCCAGTTCAGCATTCACGTACTAAGCATATTGATATTAGATTTCATTACATTCGTGAATTAGTGGAAGAAAAGGTAATATATTTGGATTACATTCCAACCGAGACTCAACTTGCGGACATTTTCACTAAACCGCTCGACAAAAGCAGGTTTAATAAATTAAAGTTTGATCTCGGTATGTGCAATTTAAGTTGAATTTGCATGATTTGGTGTATCATAATGTACAATAGTTTGATGATTTATTTGCTTAAATTTGAAAATTATTTAAAAAATTTTTTTTGCAAATTTTAAGTCGTACTCGACCAATCGTGAGTGTACACGACCGGTCGTGCTACGACCGGTCGAACACTGACACGACCGGTCGTGAAACTCGGGATTTCACTTTAATTTGGGGATTTTGACTCTTCTTCCTCATTTCTTTTTACCCTCCAACGGCTCTAGCTACGACCGGTCGAACCCACCTTCTTAGTTCTTCAAGGTTAGTGGTTCCTTTGCGTTTTTATTGTAGATTCTTGATATTAGTGTTTCAAATCACATTCTTGTAGAATCTATTTGGTCGTTCATTGCAAGATTGGGTTTTATCTTGAAAAATCTGTTCTATCTAAAACCCATTTCTTTTATCTTGCATTTGTTGTTTCCTTGAAATCCTCATTGAAAATGGATGCTAGAGGTAAAAAGAAAACTACTAGAGGTCCCTCTTCTTCTAGATCAACTTCTATTGTACAACGTCATCTTCGGTCTCCCGAAAATGATCCTCCTAATGTTCGGGATTTGCGTATGCGAAATGTTATTGTTGAACGTCCTGTGAATGTTAATCACATTGCTTCATTTGGTATCCCTCCTCTGTTGGAATCTGTGGGATGGGATAACATCTTGCATTGGGGTGGAGCTGCATACCAGTCCATTGCCCAATCCATGTTTGCATGTATCTGTGATTTTTCTCTTGAGAATTTAATTTTTAAAGTTGATACTCAAGAAGGATTGTTTGTAGTGGATCGACATTTGATTGCTGATATTATGGAAATACCTGTCAATGATGAGAGCATTCCAATTAATATTTTACATGACAGTCTCTCTGAATCTGAACGTAGAATGCTTACTAGAGATTTATGTAATTTGGATGTTCACTGGACTCATAAAGGTCATGCACTTCCCTCAAGATTTTTGTTACCCAGACACAGAGTACTTCATAGGATTTTCATCTCTAATCTTTATCCACGTGCTGGTAATAAAACCGAACTCACTGCTTTTATGGTTCGTGTTTTGCATTCTGTCATCTCTGGTGCAAAAATTTGTTTACCTTCTTTAATTTGTCATTCCATTATTCTGTCTCGTCAACATCCTGGACATAGTGATATACCCTTTGGTTATTTGTTGACTATGCTGGCAAATCATATGCTCGTTGCTATGCCTACTAGAGAAAAACCCATCCATCATCTCCCCTTCAATAATTCCAATATTAACAAGATGACTTTAGAATTGGCTGATGGCCAAGTGGATGCTGGTAGCGGTGGTGCTGAAGCAGGAAATGCAGGTCTAGCTGGTGATCATACTGAAGACGTGAATATGGATGATTTATTTGAAGAACTTGAGTCAGACTCGGCTGATGATCCTGATGTTCAGCCCTCTGATTTTGATGAGAGATTGAATTCCCTTCAAGAGCAAGTGGCTCAAATTCGTGTTACCTAAGATACGCAATTCTCTTATCTACGCAAATATATGAGGCGTATTGCTAAGGGTTTACACAAAATTGATCCTTCTAATCCTGCTCCATCCTCTGGTTCTGACTAAATTTTTGCTAAGTTTGTAATATTTTTTTTTGTCTGAACTTTACATGCTCACTGACTTTTTGAATTATGCACTAAGGCTCTCTTGAATCTATATTTTAACTGCTATATTCATTATCATTGATGCCCTTCTTCCTTTGTCATTTTGTGACAAAAAGGGGGAGAAGTTTTGGGAGATGTGCTCCTATTATCTATTACTCAGGGGGAGTTAAGCTTCTCAGGGGTACCTATTACTCAGGGGTAGTTATGTGAGAATGATGCTAGTTATTACTTATATATCTATGATGTTATGAATGATGCTAGTTATTACTTATATATATATCTATGCATGCTTCTCTATTGATGAACTTGTGGTGTGTATGCTTCTCTATTGTTGAACTTGTTGTGAATATGTTGTGAGTACTTCGTTTCAATTTGAAGTATTATAATTTGGGTGTTTTGTCACAAATTTGACAAAGGGGGAGATTGTAAGTGCTATGGTCTCATGCTCCTTTGGTTGTCAAATTTTGATGTGTCAAAACATCTATCTGTGTCCTGTGCTTGTATGATGATTTATATGAATTCAAGACACTGCATAAACACCTCAAGAAGCTACACGTTGAAGCCTCAAGAAGCTACATGTTGAAGCCTCAAGAAGCTACATGTTGAAGTCTCAAGAAGCTACATGTTGAAGTCTCAAGAAGCTACATGTTGAAGTCTCAAGAAGCTACAATGTTGAAGTTCAAGTCTGAAGAAGCAACGCATGAAGTAGTTTTATGTTGATGAAGATCTCAAGTTTAAAACTATGGTTCAAGATCTCAAGCCTGATATGGTTCAAAATATCTACATTCGTTGAATGGTTGAAGTTCAATGTCCATACGACATGGTTCAGGTTTGAATGACCTTAGGTTGACCCTTTAAGTAGGTCACTTTGGATACATTAATCAAATATTTATTTTACACAAGGTTGGTCTATTCTACGACCAGTCCTAGCTCTTGTTCGACCAGTCCTAGCATTGGTTCGACTAGTCCAAGAAATTCCACGACCAGTCCTAAGTAGTTGAAGATTTTTCAGAATTTTTGGTACGCCCACGACCAGTCCTGGAGGTCCTTCGACCGGTCGTAGGTGTGGCTTCGACTCGTCCACGACCAGTCGTGGAGCTACGACTTAAAGTCCAGCAACGAAATCACTGGTCCTACGACCAGTCGTAGGATCTACGACCAGTCGTAGGTGACCCACGACCAGTCGTAGGGTACTCACGACCAGTCGTAGAACGGCTTTCAAAGATCGCGCTTATTTTTTCAAAAATCTGTTAGAGCTACGACCAGTCGTAGGTTTCTAAGACCAGTCGTAGGAGCGATTTCTGCTTCTATAAATTGAACACGAAATTCAGAGTTTTCATAACTTCAACTCCATTCAATTCAAGAATTTTCAAGTGATCACTCTGAGATAAGTCTGTGTTTATTTTAAGCTAGATTGTGCTTATTTAATATTCCTTTTTGCTAGCTTATTTAATTTGATTTTGTTTCTATATTCCAATCTTATTTGAAAAGAGGAATTATCTTATTCCTTCTTCTTGGAATCAAAATCAAATATAGCTACGCCCAACGAGTTAAATCTAAAATCAATTAGAATTTAGAACCTTATGAATGTGAGTATTGGAAATTGAACTTTGACATTCAAATCATCTACTCCGATTGGTTCTACCGGGCTGCTACGAAAAAGGAGAAATCCAGGTATTTTACAATTCTGTAAAATTCATTTACTTTTGGTTTTGTTTGAGGTTAAGCCAGAAAAATCTCATTGTACTGGTTTTGTTTGAGGTTGAGCCAGAAAAATCTCATTGTATTGGTTGTCTGAGGAAAACCAGAAAACTCAGAAAAGAGGGGTTTTTGAATTGTGTAAGCCCAAGTGAAAAAGACACAATTGTAAAGGTTTTTGGTGAACCTGTGAAAACCTATTTGTTAGTGAACGCTAATATCCCCTGTGTGAGGATATTAGGAGTGGAGTAGCTTTTTGTGTGGCTGTTGGAAAACAGTTGGTGTACACACAAGCGAACCACTATAACTCTTTGACTTGTGGTTTGAATGCTTGCTTAATTTTCATATCTTTTATCATTCGATCTTGTGGAATGTACAAGTGGATGTGAATGTTGTAATTATTTACATTTCAAGCAAGTGTGGGGATTGTTGTAATAATTTAGATCTTACTTCTGCATTAATTTCAATTCCTTGCTATTTCATTTACTTATATTAATATTGAGTCCTTGATCCAAAAGAGGTTCTAGAAATAAGGTTGTCCTACCATAAGCCCTTATTGATTATGGTGTAAGGTTGTCCTTAGAACTGAATTTGCATCAATCTCTCGATACCTATTTATCAAGGTGATTTAAATTTAGCTTTGTGAATTGATTCATATTGTAAGGCTATTGGCTTATTTTATTTCCGCTGATTTTATTTTAAATTTGGCATAGTCCTATTCACCCCCCCTCTAGGACATATAGCTTTGCCTTTTCATCACTATGTATGATGAGTCACACACACTATGCTAGGCATGCATTCATGTAGATTGGTTGCATGTATCGATACCATTCGCAGTGGTGGAGTACGAAAAGTATCAGAACCCTTATATTGTTTTACATTGAGAAATTAGTTGAATTGTGTTAATCTTGAAGGATAACAATCACTATGAGTAGGGCATTGACCCTCTCCAACCATATAGATGATGCAGGTGTTATACAGGTTGAAGATATAGGCGATGCATGGTCTCCCTATGAAAGACTACTATTGACATGGATTATCTTGTTAATGTTTTAAGTTTAGTTTAGCTTTATTTACGTTTCATGTTATAAATTTGGATATTTGTAATAAGCTTTCACCTGAGTGAGTAATAAATGATTAGTTGAACTTTTATGTTTAAAGGGAATACGAATTTTAGTATGCTTGGTTTTATTCTCGTGAATAATACCTTCATAAATATGATCTAAATAAATTTTTAAAAAAAGTTTAAATTTTGAAGCATTCAGTTATTATATTATTAACACCCGAAATTCTTGAGCGTGATTCTGAACTCAAGCCATTAAAATTCCAAGAGCATTAGTGTTAATTGTAACACCCCGAACATTTCAATACTCGAGTGTTGAAAGTTCTTGAGTGTTACCATGAAATTTAATTTAGTATATATGTGTGTATGTCACCAATTTTGCCTATCCTAACTATACATCTATTCTATAACTTGAATTTGACCGTTAGGAATAATCTTCATCCATATATCAAGTCATCCGACCATTGATTTCTAAGATATGAACATCATGTATCCAAGTATTCTCACTTTTCCATCATAATTGTTGAGTGTCAAATATTACATATTCTCCCCTATTTATATCTTGGTTTTATGAACATGTTCGTGTTGCAAGGTGAATCTGAGAGTCTGGATTGAAAAGAATGCTTAAAGCATGGATTTAATGCTTAAGAATCACCAAGGCAAAGGAGGGATCTTAAGAGACCAAGAATGAAGAGTTCACATGCTAAGGATCCAAAAAACCAAGTACAAAAGCTGAAGAAATGACTCGAAAGATCGCAGAATCTGTAGCAGAAAACAAACAAGTTTGGTCCGATTGAACCCATGTTCTGTCCGACTGAAATCGCACAAAATAGTCCAACAGTCATCGATGAAATTTAGAAGCTAATTTAGTCCAACTGTTGGACAATTCGGTCCGACAGAAACCCAGTTCGGTCCGACCGAAACCCAGTTCGGTTCGACCGAAAGGAGGATTTGGTGCAACCGAAAGTGCACAAAAAGCTCCAACGAAGAACGATGAATTTTGGAGTTAATTTGGTTTGACCGAAGATTAATTTGGTCCGACCGACAGCTTAAGTTAGGTCCGACCGAACCCATCTCGGTCCGACCAAAATCGGGCAACTGCTGAAATAGAATCCTTTCCAAATTCGGACTCGACTTCGGTCTGACTGAAGGTGACTTCGGTTCGACCAATGCGTAACGAGGTTGCATAAATTAAGATGCTTTCCTGATCAGATTGCGAAAATTCCAAGTCGGTGCATAAGGTGTAGCTTCATAAGTATAAATAGGAGTCCTTAAGACGTTTCTAGGTATCTTCTAGGGTTTAAGGAGTGGAGCCAAAAGGGTGGAGAGCCGCTGCCAAGAGTTTTTCTTGTTCTTCCTTAGTTGTTTTTCATATTTTGTTTAAGAGTTCTTAGTTCAATCATATCTATGGTTGGTTAAATTGCTTAGCTAGGGATAAGAGGTGAAGCTTGTAGCATGATTGGGATGTTTACTTTGCTTTGATTCATGTTTATGTTGAACTTCATTGATTTCTAGTTGATTTTAAGGAATATTTTCAGTTTTCAATGGTTTATTGTGACTTAAATTACAGTAGACGCTGCGATAGCTTTGAATATCTTCTTTTTCTATTTGAGATTATGGGATTGGTAAATCCCGTTGTTTGCCATCGTCTCTTGGTCATGGTTGGGTGACAGAATCCCGTCCAAATCTTCACAATTCTCATCCATTGAGGCTAGTTCAATGAAAAGTTCAAAGATTTGATCATCTCTTCTTCCAATTAGATAAGATAGGACTCTGATTCCAATTGTGTCTCTTGAATCAAGTAAGGTAGATACAAGTGGATCCTTGGCACCCTAGTTCCCACCTTTAAATTCACAACTTCAATCTACAATATTCACAATTATTCCATTTATTCCAAATTTCTAATTTAGATATTCTTCTTCTAGTTCTAATTACTTTCAGAAACGTACAAGATTAGTCCCTGTGGATTCCACCTCAGTTTCATCGAGATTATTACTACATCGCGACCCTACACTTGGGGTTGTGAATAATAACCAACCGTTCAATCAACTTTTTACCCCTAGTTAAAGATATATGACCGTCCCCTTTGAGTTTAGACTACTCGATCATAGTAAACTAACTATCTGATCTCTACATCCCCTCGTACAATACGAGGAACTTACTGTTGAGGGTCAAATATTGCATATCAGACCCCACTTATTACTTAGTTTTATGCACATGATAATGCTTAATGTTCTATTTTAATCATGTTTGTGTTCAGGGTGAATTCAAGAGCTTGGATTAAAAAGGATGTTAAAAGCATAGATTTAATGCTTAAGAATCACCAAAGCCAGTGGACAGATCATCCAATCTGCCGATAATCACTGATTTAGGGCCCACCTGATCTTGAATAGGACTCAATTTTGGACTCAACCCCTAATCACTCCAGAAATCTGCCTTGTATTCATCCATTTACAAAACTGACAGCTCAATCACCCAGATACATGACTAGAATACCAACTATCAAGTCTTCCTATTTTTAGCATGACATCTGACCCTTCATCGTATGTGGATCCCCCAAACAGGCGACCCGAATATCATAATAAATCTATCATTTCGAAGATCTTAGGGTGCATTCCAAGACTACCGACTAACTTCCCTATTAGGTATATAAAACATTGTCTTTATACTTCGGAGTGGTATTTTCCGTTAAAAAGACATCCGAGTCATCTATGAGTGATCAAGGCTCAAACTTAGGCGTTAGAAAGAGCGTGAAAAGTAACAAGTACTGGTGAAATTTCATCTCATTTACACGGTGCAGTCAGGAGATACGGATGACAAAAGTTGTAACAAAAGAGAAGGGTAAATTTGTAATTATAAAGCCTATGTTTACACAACCAGCATTGCATGCCAAACCCACATAAGTTCTACGTGTGAGTTTCACTCGGATGTTTTGCAACGTGTGGGCTACTAAAGGCTCAGATCTGGTTCATATTCGAGCCCATAGCATAAAATAACCTCGCAGCTCTGGTGAACGGAGTGGATTACTCACCAAACATCACAGTGAACCCCAACTTCGCCCTAGTCATTCATGAAACTAAAAATCTATGTAACTAATTTTCCACCAACGGCTAATGCCGTCCTCATGCTGGATGATGGTGTGAGCCACTTAGAGTTCGAATCTACTTCAAACTTGGGGCCATGGGCCCACATAACGAGCTAAAGTTAGTATAGAGAGCGGATTTCTGAAAAGATCACCATAGTGGACCCCACCAGATGCCATAGTAAAACACGTACCTTGTTACGATGGCTAGCCAATCACGTGTATTTTGTTACGTGATTTTAGTCATATTTAAACACGAAAAGCCTTGGATTATCAGGGGGTTGTGACCCACCAAAGACTTAGAATTCCTTCATCTTTTTGCCCATGGCCTAACGTGGCCCTACAGAGCCGATGAAGGGAGTGGATTCCTTAAACAATTATCTAGAGTGGACTAAATATCACACCAATCTCGATCGGACACAAGACATTATCCCTATTTTCGCTGCGCAGGAACTAGGTTCTGCAAATCGGACTTGCGAAAGTTTTCGCAAGAAGAGTCTGGAAGCATCACTACACCATTATAAAAGGACGCCCATGCCCAGTGATCTAGAGGAGGGACGTGTGGAAGCAGGAGGACCGGAAGGTGGAAGCGAAAGGAGAACGGACATGAGCACGAGGAGCAGCAGGGAGCAGAGGCGTAGACGGGCCTTCTTGAAGAGTTTTTCCTTTCCCTTTCCTTGATTTTTTTCCTAAGAGATTCTAATTCAATCATGTCTTTGGTTGGCTAAACCTCTTAGCTAGGGCTAAGAGGTGAAGCTTGTAGCGTGATGGGTAGTTTTCGATTGCTTTGATTCATGTTAGTTGAACTCTCTTTGATCTTAGTTTGATTATAAGAAATACTTTCAGTTTATTTTATGATTTGTTGTGACTTAAATTACAATGAATTTACGATAACTTTGAGTATGTTCTTTTTATTAAGATTCATGATTTTAGGAAATTCTGTTGTCACCATCGTCTCATGGGCATGGTTGGATGATGGAATCCTCCTTAATTCTCATAATTCTCTCAGATTGGTTGTGGATTGGTAAATTCTATTGTTTACTCTGTCTCCTGGGCATGGTTTTGTGATGGTATCAATTCTAGTTCTCATACCTCTCATCCATTGAGAACTAGATCAAAGGAAGTTCAGATTTGATTTTAATGAGATATCTTCCAATTGGATGAAGATAGGACTCTAATTCCAGTTGTGTTCGTGAATCAAGCATAGATCTCCCTGATCTCTACAAGTGGATCCTTGGAGCCCTAGTTTCCCACTTTTGAATTTCATAAGTTTTCATTAAGTTTTTCACAATTATTCTCTCACATATTCTAGATTAGGTTTTCATCTTCTTCTAGTTCTAGTTCTAGTTGTTCTCAGAAAACACACGAGATTAGTCCCTGTGGATTCGACCTCGGTCTTACCAAGATTATTACTACATCGCGACCCTACACTTGGGGTTGTGAACAAGTTTTTGGCGCCGTTACCGGGGACTAACGATTGCATTTTTCTAAGATTAGCCAATTTTGGGATTAGTTTAAGATTAGGTTTTTATATTTTCTAATTTTAGGATTAGGTTTTTCTTTTTAATTTTCAGAAACTAACCTAACTTTCTTGTTTTGTAGGATCCTAATATAGACTTTCTAAATTGGTAATCTCTTTCTAATTTTTCTGTTTTCTGTTAGGGTTTGTTTTCTATTTTTAGAAACTTTTTAATTCTAGGATTTCTTTTATTTTTAGAAACTAACTTACTTTCTAATTCTAAGTTTAGAACTTTCCTAATCAGTTTTTAGAAACTTTCTATTTTCTATTTTTAGAAACTAGTTTACTTTCCTAATTTTTTTTTTTAGAAACTTTTTATTTTAGAATTTCTGTTTTTAGAAACCAACTTGTTTTGTTTTGTTTTGCAGGATCTTAATTTAGAAACTTCTAACCTGGTAACTTCCTTCTAACTTCTTCTCCACTTACTTTCCATATTGCTGTAGGATTTTTTCTTTTATTTTAATAGTGTTAGATTCAGAGTTAGGGTTTCACCATGCAAGAGTGGGAATGTCGGTATGCTGAGATAACTAAGAGACAATGGGAAGCGATGTATGATGATTATGATAGGAAACAACCTATGTCTCAAAATTTTTCTGAAACCATCATCGAGAACCGACCGGAATATAATGCTCCATTGGTTAAGAAGTCTATACGCGATCATATGCGGGAAAATGATTACACCCCACCAATTAAGAGAACGGTACGTGATTATTGGGGTGTGAATTATTATCACCCATCTGACAAGAAGAAAACAATGCGTGATTATATTATGGGTGATAATGCATACCAACACACATCCAACTTCCCCGCCTATGACATGTATTACTATGATTGGAAACATCAACATTGGAGAGATGAACCGACAAGAGATTATAGTGATTATTCACTTGGATCCCTTACCTTTGAAATTTAACCAGAAACAATCTAAGAAGATTCACTTCAGAAACTCATGAATGCACAAGAGTAATTCAATCAATATGTCATACAATCATATGAATTGCTCAAATCCTCAATTCAAAGAATTTAGTCCCACCCTGTGGAGGAGGAAGAGGCTCGTTCGTCCCAACCACAAATCAATCTAGAAACACAATGCGAGGAGAGTGATCCTAACTTGTTTGAGGAGAACTCTAAAATCTGGAATGAGGAGTTGGATTCCGTTAATGAGCATTTGGTTCAATTTCCTGATATCTCGATGACTGTCCAGAAACGTGTGTGTCTTTCAAATATAATGATAATGACACACTTCACTCACATGACACACTTGGTTTCAATGATGAGGGAGAGATTAGTTTATTCGAACCTTAACCCAATTTAGGAATAAAATGTGAGGAAATGATCCCATCCCAAGTGTATACTGCACTTAATTGGAAAATTATGAGCATTGGGATGACGATCATGAATGTGCAGCCCAAATTTCCCTAGAAACAATCTTAAGTTTAGTCCAGGTTAGTGATCAAGAAGTACACGAAGTGAACAGTCATAATGATCTACTCCAATCATCTGACATGTCTGATTTAAGTGTGGAGGAGAAACCCTTTCAACCGACCCTTCTAACTCTTGTGAGACATGTTTAAACCATTCCCTTGATTTGAATTATCAGATGGTTAGGGAGATGGACATGTTGCTCGATAGGACTCTGGAATTTGAGGCCACCCAGTTGAGATCACCATTTGAATTGTCAGTTTTTGATGATTCAATGCCTCTTCTGAGTAGTATCAATGAACAGAGTCTTCACATCAATACTTCGTCTACTGACCTCAATCTGTCTGTGCAGGGCAGGAGCAAGAGAGCATACTTCCATATACTTTTAAAGAAGATGGAATCCTTAGGCAGATCCTCACAAACTTCAATGTGGAAAATGAGTCACTCTCAGCTGAATTTTCCAACTCTTTGGACGATTGCTTCGCACACTTTGCAGATTCAAACGATCCTATGATATAAGATGCAATGAATGCCTTGCAAGACAACATCTCAGTAGTTGTTACTGACCGAAGGAACCCTCATTCTGAAGCCCCTCCTTCCTCAGATCCTAAATGTTTACCATTAAAGGGGGAGGAGCTAGAAATTGAACCGAAATCTGGAACTTCGGAATGTATTGATACTACATCATCTGCTGAGAATTTTTCTGAATTCTATCTACTTGCAGTCTTTGATTCACCATGGAGTACCAACATTGAAACATTTTTAATCACAGGTGAATCATATATACTTTGGATATCTTAGACGATTCAACGATAATTCTTTACTGAGGTCCATATATTTCTCTGAAAATTCATGATCCAGGGCATCCAAGCCTATTGCAAAAAGGGCTTTTGGATGATCTTGTTGAGAAACCTACTAAGAAATTTATCAAGATATTGGCTGAAGGAGGAATCTTGTAGCATGACTGAGTACCTTTTCCCTTGCTTTCCTAGTTTAGGATTAGTTTCTCGCTTTCATAGGACTAGGGTAGTTTGCTTTCCATCATTCTAGGATAGTCAGCTTTATGTTGTTTAGGATAGTTTGCTTTCCATTTGTTTTAGGATAGTTTTTTTTCGGTTGATTAATTCTTGTGCTAACCCACCTTCACGTTGAGATCCTTTGGAAAAAGCTTCAAAATTCTTTCATCAGGTACTATCTTTCCATCACTTCTCCTTCAATTACGTTATCTCTTTTGCAAATCATGCTTATTTCTTTTACATTGAGGACAATGTAGATTTTAGGTTAGGGATGGGAATTAGGTTACCTAATCAGTGTTTTCTTAGTTTTAAGCAAATTTTGAAAAAATTTCAATGTTCATCTATTTGGAAAGCGATAAGTTGTGTATTTAAGACTGTTTTAAGTATGACAATAAGATAGAAATCGAGTTTTGAATTGTTGGAGTTGGAGCAACTAAGTAATCTATCACTTATGGTTCTTATATTCACTTGGTGAAGAGGATGTTCGAATTTTATTTTATTCAAATTGTTCTCTATGAATAGTATTAGATTTTCTAATTGTTAGTATGGTAATCATTGAAAGATATTGAGAACTGAGTCTGGAGAATCTTATCCACCTTAAAAGAAGAAAAGAACCAGTTAAAAAATAGGAGATCGACAGAAAGGACATAGAATGATGAATGACAACATCTTTAAGGGGAATGAAAAATGTCATTGAAAAGAAGTAATGTAAAAAAAAAAGGGAGGATGAAAAGAATGAATACAAATGACCGTCGATATAAAATAAAAAACTGGGAAAAGAAGGAAAAAGGGATAAGTTCGAATCGGTACTTGGGTTTTCAACCAATCTTGAAGTGATGAGCATGGCTAACATTATGAAAAGATTATATTTTCACTAAGCACGTTGAAAAACTTGATATGCGAACTATGCTCTGACTTAATGAATTAAGGATTTAGTTGATCAGTTACTTATGTGGTTCGGCTCTAGGTTTTCAAAAACTCACTTTCTCATCTTTAGTCTACTCATGCATACTTAATACATGAAAGATTGTCTCTGAAAAAGGTTGAACATTGCGCATTAAACCTATTTTTCGCATACTTTGCTCAGGACTAGCAAAATGCTGGTTGGGGATTGTGTTGATGGTCAAATATTACATATTATCCCCCAATTATATCTTGATTTTATGAACATGATACTGCTTAATGTTCTATTTTACTCATGTTTGTGTTGCAAGGTGAATTTAAGAGCTTGGATGGGAAAAGGTGCTAAAAGCAGTATCATGTTCATAAAACTAAGATATAATTGGGGGATAACAGAAGTGTTAGAACCTTTAGGAATTCAATCAGAGTGTGACTTACATCGAGCACTCGAAAAAGCTCTTATATCATGCGTGAATGTCATGTACCATGATGCTCATGCACATTCCATAGGATTAACAAGATTACTCTCATAAGCATAGTCAAGACTTGTAGTCCATTAATAAGATATCTAGCATTCAAATATGAGCTCTGTCACGCCCCAAACTCCAAAATCGGATTCACAGGAATCCCAATCACCGAATCCGGTACCGACAGCCTCCGTAGTACCCCGTTCTCGACTCTCGGCGCCCATATGCCAGGTTCCGATCCTGGGATCCTACAATGAGGATTTTCCAACGTACATTTATCTCATAAGAAGCATAACCACAAGTTTACCCAAATCACAAAGGCAACATCATCATCATATATCCACTAATATAAACATTTGAATACAAAGGGAAATACATATGTCAAAATCAAAGCTCCAGAAGTCAGCTACATGCTCCAAGCTCCATGCTGCTACAACGTAAGATCACCTGCACACATCTATCGTACATAAGCTTATAAAAATCTTAGAGGGTGGTATAAGTGTATGCACAAGGTAAGTACCAAGTATACAATACAATGCCATAATCAAACAATATCAAAAATACTGGTAAGATCATGAATCATACGATATTAGAGTAAGCGGAAATACTGACAAGTCCATGAGTCAAACAATATCAGAGTACGCAATACAGATCAACTATGCAAATGAGGAGTCATAAAGATCCAAATATCAGATGTCGAGGATGCAATGCAATATAAAATTCCTGATGAGTTCACGAATATCGTCAACCGTATCTAGACCATATAAATGCAGAAACACAGTAACCCAAAATGTCATATGCCAAGGATGTAATGTAATATGCAATATGTGGTGAGAATGAAATGACCAAGTTGCAGTGTGAAGTCAGGATGATAGTACGTGGTATCGCAGGCTATGGGGCCTATCACAAAGGACTTCTATCCAAACCAGTCTCATACCTAAATTTGGATAGATAGACTTAATGTGGTAAGCTCCTAATCTCATGTTAGTCGCGCGCCCCAACCAAAATCCCGGCCATTACGAAAGTACACAACAATTAGTTGAACACCACCAGCTCGAGTGGATAGTGAATGAATGAATATGATGTTGAATAAGCAACTCATGCTCCATGAATCAGTACTATACATCTCTGGGACCATCACCGGGGTCTACTACACTCCAAGCTGGCTACCCGCCCCGACCGGCGCCGCAGCCCAGTGAGTGGAAAAGACCTCACTACCCGCTTGCCAGTAGTATATCAATGCCTACCAGGCTCGTCGATAGCAGACCCATTTGAGAGCTGGTAAAACTCAGCCTAGCTTACATGTAACCTCCCAGATTTTTGCCAACTTGGAGTTAGACATCCTTAGGCAATGGGTCGATCATAATACCTTATTGACTTCTCAAAAACTCAATCCCAAAGTCTCAAATCCCCTTTCAACTAATTTCCTTCAAAAATTTCACCTTTCACCACCTTATTCTTCAAATTTTTCTAAGTACTTTCATATTAGACACTAATCCTAACATTTAAATGATCGAGAATAATATGTAAACTTAAATTTACTATAATAGTAAATATATAAATAAAAATGGGTTTTGGGCCATTAGTCTTATGAAATCTGATAAAATAAATAGGTGATTTGGATAGAGCAACCTAGTCCGTCGTAATTGGGCGACACATAGTTAAATACTAAACTAAACAATCGATGGATTTGGCTTGAACCACTTTCTATACAAACTACAAGACTCAAAACCATTAAAATCACTAACTCAACATCACTTAAAACTTAGGAGCAATCTCAAAACCCAGTTGCTCACAGGAGCACCTTGGAACTTCGTATTGGACCTGGACCGCGTGTCGAAAGTCCGATGATCGCGAAACTTTAAGGTTATGACCACCTTACTGGGCTTGACAACCATCACGGGAATCAAGTCCAAATAGTATCCAGAAACGTACAACTTGAGCCCGGAGGGAAGTGTGTGCGAAATGTGAATATCTTTAGAAAATGAACTCAGATTTGAGTGATTTGGGCCGTTCGCTTGCGGGCCAAATTTAAGGTTTCAGACTGTCAGATTCTGACCCAACTACACCCTTGGATCAGAGAAATCTTCCTACACAGGTCAGTGTACTTGTGGCCCTGATCGAGCTACGATAGTTGTTGAACTGAAACTCATCTTCCACGGTCGATCCACAAATCCAATCAGATCGAAATCTTAACCTCGCCTAGATCCATTGCAAGGAAACTTACCCTACGCCGTAGGTGAGTAATGGACCTCCAGATGGGCCCCGTTATCAGAAACAAACTCCATTTGGCTATAACCTAAGTATACCATGGCCTTGGGGCCATTTGAACCGGTTCTGGGCCTATATAAGACCCTTAACCCACCTCTTCTCTATCACATACGAATTTGCTCCAAACCCTAGGAGTGAGAGAGAGGAAAAGAGGAGAAAAGTGTGAGGAGAGAAGAGAGAGTGGGAGATCGTTGCTGGGAATCTCTCCCACAACTCCACGCCTCGATTCACCCTTCTACATCGCTTCACGATCGTCTCCAACTTCGATTTAGGTAAGGAATCCTAACCCTAATCCCATTTTAGGAATCCAAGTAGAAGAATCAGCGAAATAGCTAACCTCTTTCGTGATTTAGGTAGCCGTTCTGCCGAGTTCGTAATCGGCGTACCGATGAAAGGTGCGAACTATAAATGTTTAGGTTATGGTTTTCAAGGCTTTCAATATTGATTAATGATTTATGACTGACTTGATTGCTATCACATATGCTTAGATGCGATGTTTTCCGCGTATTATATATATATATATATATATAATATATATATATATATATATATATATATATATATATATATATATGAACTATGTTGAAATTAATGCATTCCATGTGTTTTGTTGAAATGTTTGTATGAACATGGAATTATGATTCGAGCTTGCCATGATTGTTGTTTGAGAATATATGATTGTTGTACGTGTGGTAACTCCCTTGTGAAAGGATTCGCTATAATATACATTATAATTAATTTATTACATGTATGTTTCTATGTGTAGTCTAAGTGTTTGATAAAATGCCTGAATGAGAAAATGCTTGTGGAAATGTATTTAATGAGGGTGTTGAGATAAGATTCTCAATTACCTTATCTATAGTTACAGTTTTCTTCATGTAACTTATCTTACTACTATGTGCTTTATGGATGAAATGCCTATGTATGACAATATGTGTACAATGTGTTTGTTAAAATGCTCAAATGAGATTTATACTGAAATTGGTTGTCACATACTGTTTGACTATCACATATGAATACCTATTATGTGTGAATATGATTGGGACTACTGCGTTCGATGAATCCGAGTTGTACGCCATTTGTTGACAATGGTTAGGCCACGCGGAGTGCTTATGCGCTCTATGTCGATTAAGTCAACGTGCGCTCATACCGGTCGAGCTTGTCCAAGTAACCCGATTAGCCTAATGTATGTTCAACATGTATGGACGCTACTGCTTGAATCTAAGGTACCACTTACCAGTGCAAAACCCGTTTAACCTTGGTACCACGGTCCGCTAAGACTCATGAACCGGGCATGGTGGTATGGGACACCGTGGTCCAGCTGTCGGCCTACGTTGGGATGATGAGCCTCCCCGTAGTGACCAGTGACCAACCTAAACTTGTGAGCCAAATACGGTGGTATGAGACATTGTATTCGAGCTGTCGGCCTACGCTAAGGTGACGAGCCTTTCCTGTAGTGACCTTGAGATAAAATAGGCTTACCTCGGTGCAGCCTAGCTGTGGTCCCCAGTCGGGTTGGTGATGAGCCTTCGAAATATATTGTTAGTTGGTAGGGCGTTGGTGGTGTGACCTCGAGTACAAAAGAGGCCTATACTGACGATGATGAGCCTCTCGTAGCGACCTAGAGTGTAAACTCTCGAACTTGCCTATCATATGTGATTAACTAGGAATGACGACCTTAGATGGATCATTGTTTGGGTAAATGATATAAAGGGAGGTACCTTAGCTTCCCAAACATGCTGTATGAATAGGTCTAATTAAGAACTTGGCTAACACGCATGTGAACCGCATTGCATATTCCTTTGGCGATGAAGTTACGTACAACGGGAGTATTTCATGCGCGACCGTGAGATGAGATGATGTCGCTGAGGGAGTGCAGGCGAGGGCATGCATCATTATAGCATATCATCCCTGCATTAACAAGAGTACATAGGACATGATTGTTGTACTGCTTTATCATTACTGCTTGACTGAATTGTTAACATGTTAACCTTTACTTTATAGTTCACTGAATTAGCTACTCATTCCCACCTGGGGAGGTGTTTTAAAATACCACCCAGACTCTAGTTTAGATGCAAGTGATGACGAGGTCTATACAGCAGAGTTGGACTTCGTAGGCGAGGAGGAAGAGTTCTCCTGCGTTTAACTATTGGGCGGATCTATGTAGATCTTATACCAATGTGCAGGGACTAATGGGATACTTGTTTAGTTGAACACATTTACTTCTCGCATTTATATGGTTAGAAACAACACATGCACATATTTAGCCCGATTTCATACTCATACTTCGAAATTTGTGAAACGTTTTCAAAATTAAATGCATATATTTCAGTCTTCCACTTGCCAAATTACATTAACCCTTGAGTATGATATGCTGTTTTAGTATAATCCTACTCATGTTTACTGCATTGCTAATGGACGATATCTAAACATCATTATCCATGTTGCATAAGTGATGCGTTGGAACTCGGGAGTAGAGCTTTGCTTGACCCTCAATTTTCAGGGCATTACATTATATCCCCCTCACTCGGGTGGATAAGGTCACACCCCCTCCCAACCGACCATGACATAGTGGGAGATGCGGCCTACTGGTATTCGGCACTTGGGCGCTCATGTATCCACTCGGTCTATACGTTGGAGTGTCTCCTGGCCACAGAAGTTTAGGGACTTTCACCCACGGACATCCAAAGTGCCTAGATGCTCGAACCAAACATTTCTAGTGTCCCATCTAGCCATCCACGACATGCCTGTGGAGGCTACAACCCTGATGTCGCTAGGGCGTATAATAATCACAACACATAATGCAAGGTGCATGAGTCATACAATCCAGTCATACATCAATCCTGTGCATATCGTGCGCTTATGTGAGATAACCTCCGCCTATCAGAGAGTCTCATTACAACTTACCCAGTGATATATGAAATGGTCAACCACATCTCATAACAAACATGCAGATGATGCGTATGGGCATGTATCATGATGCTATGATGTCACATACTCATAATTGGTATCAATAACCGGCATCGACAATCGACCTCGACAATGTGAACATTTAACCAACATTGCCCTCAAGGAATGGCCCACATAGAGCCTAACATATAGTGGACCCATGGCCTCACACAAGGGCCAAATATACAATACCATGGGCCTCACTCAAGAGCTTAATACACATTCGATGGGCCTTTCACATGGGCCTAACATACATCACAATGGGCTCCAT
>JAJHSJ010002460.1:0-49543 GCA_021015155.1 Magnolia officinalis | reverse complement strand
TTTTTTTTTTTTTTTTTTTTTTTTTTTTTTTTGTGTGTGAACTTCTGTTCATCTGATATTCATCATAATTTTATTGTGTATGGATATTTTCAGATTATTTGTACGGTGAGGAGGCATATTCTTCAAGGAGGCCCAACACGTCTTCTTCATCACTATTCCTCCCCTAATATTTTCAGCTGTTAAGGTTTATTGTCCCTTTTCAGTTTACAAGGTGAAATTACATGCCTTTTATTGATGACAAACAGCTTTGATTGATGACAAACAGCTTTGAAGGTGATAAATTTATGTAGAAAATTGTGCGAAAATGCAGTTGTATCATCACATCATCATCATCATCTAAGCCTTAACCCAACAATTATCAAATAACATTTATCAATTTCTTTATTCCATGGCTAAGCATCAACTATTAGATTTGATTCCCAAAATTTAAGTATAAAGATTTAAATGGAGCAAAGTGGGAAAGGGAAAGTTGGCCCCCTTCTCATGCACAAGAGGATTTCCAAGTTCAAAA
The DNA here is from genome assembly GCA_021015155.1 of Magnolia officinalis. Lineage (NCBI taxonomy): Eukaryota > Viridiplantae > Streptophyta > Magnoliopsida > Magnoliales > Magnoliaceae > Magnolia > Magnolia officinalis. Next base: position 49,032 of record JAJHSJ010002460.1, on the reverse strand, counting down.
GAAACAGGTTGTCATGTGCCAAGAGTAAGTTTTAATAGGAAGCAGATCCCCTTCTTATTATAGTGAACTTGGAAATACTCACGCACCAACTTGTAGTGAACACTAAACATCTTTGTTGTCCTCTCCAATGGATATTGTAGGATTCAATTAGCATTTCATAGTTATAGTGAGACTTAAGACTTTGTCACGAGTCTCTCCCCATATTCTCTTCTAGCCCACTCTGATCGGTGTGGTCTATTGCATGAAGTAGAGATAAACTGTTCATAAATTCCCATGGTGCAGTGTAGTGCCTGCCATGTTGGCTTGTGATTCATGTTGGCAATCATGTATGGGGCAAATGGGTCAATACTGGGTTGGACTTTGTTGGCATGTGACTGGTATCCTGTGCAATCACTGGTTCCAAGAGCCCGGGTAAAAGGGGAAGGTTGACGTCTGGTGGGCATCTGATTGTAGAGCTTTTTGTTACCTTTTAAAAGCCATGGTCCCAAACAGTTAACATGCATGTGGAACCAGCCTGAATTATGGGCTAGGGCATCTATACATACAGGGTTCATCCAATGCATGGATTGTGCTCCTCATGGTAGGCCCACCTTTTGGACAAGTTGGATGTTGCATGCACAACAGGTTAGAAGTTGTCCACTGGCTGGACAATAACCTACGGTCCAACTTAGCTGAACTTGATGCATTATCCCTACTAGTAAAAGAGTTCGGATTGTTGGGAAATAGGAATTTCCCAGTTCCTACACTTTCATTCGGTCATGTCATTAGACACTGGTGCATTAAATGCAGATTGCATTGCACTGTTGTGTATTGATTTCAACATCAAAAGATCTTTTCAAACTGTATTGTGCTCTCCCAGTGAATGCTATGAAGTTAAGAAATGCTCTTACCAGAACCTCTAATGGGTAGGATGAATTCTAATCTTTTTTTTTTTTTGTTAATTGGTTTCAGTTGATTAAACTATTCACTTTCCATGCATAAGTAAGGGAAAAAAAATAAAAAAATCCTCTATATTTGTTGTATTCATTTTTCATATGCTTCTTTACTTTAAGATGGCCTTTTCATTTGATCTTTGCCTCCTCGTCTTGATTATGTTGTTGTGTTTATAGGTGCATGTGGGCATCAGAAAACCCTAGCTTTTTTCAACCGGTATATGCTAAAGTTGCAATTATTGCAGCCAGTGGACAAACTCGAGGAATCCAGAAAGGCAATGGAGAAGAGAGATTTGAACATGCAGAGGCTGTTGAACTTAATGAGCTTGACCAAAGGGAAAAGAAGGTTGAAGTTATGGTTGTAGAGGTAGCATTTGCTCCCCTCTTGATTCTGATATTGGACCCAATTTTGATCTGGTTGTTTGTAATATATGCAGGAAGGGCTCAAAAGAAGGTTGAATAAGACAAGATACTAAGTAGCCAATTCAAGGCCAGGCATAGCCAACAGTTGAAGTTCTGGATAATTTCTTTGTATGGGTCCTAGTTTAGGGGGGGAAGTGTTTAGTTAGGAGGGTTAAAGTCAATATTTGGAGTGGGCCACTTGGGTCATTTCCTCTTTTATTGAATTGAGTTGTTACAAATTTTGTGAATAGGATTCTTATCAAACAATATTGTGAATTATTTTTTGAATGACTATCAGGTGCAAGATTAAAAAAATAATAATAACAATAATTTATTGATGTACTTTTTTCTACAGATATTTTAGCGACGGACCTTATCCGTCACTAATTTCTTAATGTTGAAAATCGACGACGGATATTAGGTCCGTCGCTTACGCATATTAGCGACGGACCTTATCCGTCGCTAATGTTTTTAGTGACGACTATTTTTTTGAATATTACCCACGGATTTTTTTAATTTTTTACAACGGATTTTATCCGTCGCTATGATGCGACGGACCTTATCCGTCGCAGATTAAAAGACGGATTTAATCCTTCGTAAAACCAAAAACGACCCAGTAAACAGCGACGGACGAAGTCCGTCGTTTTTTTGGTTTTACGACGGATTTGGTCTGTCGTAAAACAGCGATTTTGGCGTAGTGCCATACGCTGGCCTCCAGCCGGAGTCCTAGGAGAAGGGCTTCATATTCGGCTATATTGTTCGAAGCTTGCTGAAATCAAGTCTCAAGGGATACTAAGTGGCCGTGTCATCAGGAGTTTCTAGAGCTACCCCTGCCCCGCTTGCCTTGGAGTTAGATGAACCATCAAAAAATAGAGACCAAAAGGGAGTGGAGGGAGGGATGCGATCGGACGACTCTACTGAGTCGGCAGCAAAAATTTCGGGTTGCACCGCGACTTCGACGATGAAGTCTGCCACGACTTGTCCCTTAATTGCGGTTCGAGGCTTGTAATGAATGTCGAATTCACTAAGCTCGATTGCCCATTTTATGAGTTGCCCAAAAGATTCTGGTCTCTGTAGTACCTGACGTAAAGGCTGGTCGGTCATGACGGTGATCGAGTGGGCCTGGAAATATGGCCGTAAGCATCAGGACGATATAACCAGCGCCAGGGTCACTTTTTTCAGAGTAGGGTATCTTGTTTCTGCTAGAACAAGAGCCTTGCTGATGTAGTAAACCGGGAATTGCTTACCTTCATGTTCACGAATCAAGGCCGAGCTTACGGCTGCATCGGATACTACTAGATAAATCAGTAATGGCTCGCCTTGCTCAGGCTTAGAAAGTAATGGTGGTGATCCTAAGTATTCCTTAATCTGTTGAAAGGTGCCTTCGCATTCTTCTGTCCAGTCGACAATCTGCCGACCCTTCAACTGTTTGAAGAAGGGGAGACATCTGTCGGTTGCACGGGACACAAAACGATTTAAGGCGGCTATTCTTCCAGTTAATTGTTGCACGCCTTTGATCGTCTTAGGAGATTCCATATCAAGTAGAGCTTTAATTTTTTCTGGGTTAGCCTCAATCCCTCGTTGACTGACCAGGAATCTACAGAATTTGCCAGAACCCACGCCGAATGTACATTTGCTTAGATTAAGCTTCATCTGGTACTTTCACAAGATAAGGAACATTTCCTCCAGATCGGTTATATGGTCGGTCGCTTTAATGCATTTGACGAGCATGTCGTCAATGTAGACTTCCATTGTCCGTCCTATGAGTCGAGCGAACATTTTGTTGACCAACCTTTGATAGGTTGCCCCAGTATTTTTCAACCCAAATGGCATTACTCGGTAACAATAAAGATCTTTGTCAGTGACAAAGGTGGTTTTTGATTTATCGGAGTAATGTATTACAATTTGATTATATCCTGAATAAACATCCATGAAACTGAGTAATTCATGTTGTCACGCCCCAAATCCGAAAATCGGATTCACAGGAATCCCGATCGCCGAATCTGGTGCCGACAGCCTCCATAGTACACCATTCTCGACTCCTAGCATCCATACCCCAGATTCCGATCCCGGGATCCTACAAGGAGGTTTTTTTTTCTAATTTACATTTAACTCGTAAGAAGCATAACCACAAGTTTACCCAAATCACAAAGGCAACATCATCATCACTATCCACTAATATAATTATTTGAGTACAATGCTGAGGGAAATACATAAATAAAAAATCAAGCTCCAGAAGTCCGCTACACGCTCAAAGCTCAACACTGCTACAACCTAACACCACCTGTACGCATCTATCGTGCATAAGCTTATAGAAAGCTTAGAGGGTGGTGTAAGTGTGTGCACGAGGTAAGTGCCAAGTATTCAATACAATGCCATAATCATACAATATCGGAAATACTTGTAAGATCATGAATCATACGATATCAGAGTAACTGAAAATACTGACAAGTCCATTAGTTAATCACTATCAGAATATGAAATACAGATCAGCTATATAAAAGAGGAGTCATAAAGAGTAGAATATCAGATACCGATGATGCAATGCAATATACAATTCCTTATAAGTTCACGAATACTGTCAGCCGCATCTAGACCATATAAATGCAGAAACACAATAATCCAAAATGTCATATGCTACAGATGTAATGCAAAATGCAGTGCGAATGGAATGACCATGCTGGAGTGTGAAGTCGGGATGATAGTACGTAGTATCGCAGGCTATGGAGTCCATCACAAGGGACTTCTATCCAAACCAGTCTCATACCTAATTTGGATAGTCAGTCTCAATGTGGTAAACTCCTGATCTCAGGTTAGTCGCGCACCCCAACAGAAATCCTGGCCATTGCGAAGGTACACGTAACGAATAGATACGCACCACCAGCCCGAGTGGATAGTGAATGAATAAATGAATGCATATGCAACTCCTGCTCAATAACTCCACATATTATTACGGTTCCTCTTTGGGATCATCACCGGGGTCTATTACACTCTACGCCAGCTTGTTACCCCTATCCGAGAGCACAACTGGGAAAGTGGAAGAGACCTCACTATCCGCCTGCCAATATCAAGCCCGACTCATCAATAACGAACTCATTCCTCAAGCTATTCAGACTCAACCTAGATATTGCCCCCTCACTCAGGCGGGTAAGGTCACACCCCCTCCCAACCGACCACGACACAGTGGGAGACGCGGCTTACTGGTATACGGCCCTCAGCGCTCATATACATCCACTCGGTCTCGACGTTGGGGCGTCCTCTGGTACCAAGAGGGTTTAGGGATTTTCACCTAGGGCCATCTTGTTGGGAAGCGCAAAAGATGAGCCCTCAAGATCTGACGGTTTACACGAAGTTTGGTATCCTCACAAAGTAGAAGAAGGGTGCTCCAACGGCCCGCCTATCTACTACTGGAGCAGATGGAACTATTCACACCTCTGATCCTACGGTATAAGTGGCCTCGGATCACGATCTATGAATTAGATCATCTCAAGGACAAGCCAAAATGGACAAACTCTGGTGCATGCACACTATCTCTCTCCGTATACCCTCTGTATTTCTGATGATCCAATGCGAGAGAGATCGCATCCCTTTTATAGGAAAGGAAGGAGAGATCGGATGAGATAGGGTGAAACCATATCATTCGATCAAATCCCTATCTCCTATCTTATTTTAAATTCAAAGTTGAATTTGAAATCTAAACCGAATGGAAAAAGCCGGAAGAGCCTAAACATGTGGGGCCCACCCACTAGTGATTGCTCACCAGTGGGCCCCACTGGCCTACGTCCAACATCTCCCACTCAATCACATTGTGGGATAGGCACATAAATTTGTCCATCTAACTTACCTTATAACAATCAAATACCAAGCATCGCGATCAAAAGAATTAGAGGCGTGGGACCAGCTGTATCACCATAATCTTCTAACAAGTACTTAAGTACTAAGTGACTACCTAACTAGTACTCAATAACCCAAGCTTTGCAATGCCTGTCCTAGTCTGCATGACCATACTGGATAGAGTTAACTCCCTATCTAGAGTACTTGGCCAACATACGCACTTATCCAACTTATCGAGTTATTTTGAAAACTTGATTTTTCACAAACTTCGATTAAAATCGATTTAAAGCAATACTTATATATATGCTTTTAAGAAAAAATATTGTTTGAAAAAGTCTATTAAAAACAACTCGATACTGCCGGCGGATAAGTCTTCAAGTGTGTATTTAAAGTTCTAGAAACTTGGTGTAGCTGTCAAGGGATCTTCCCCACGCAGATGTGTAATTTGGAATTAATCAAGCTGCTTTCCTAGCGTAACTGAGTTTGGCCAATCAAGGATCTTTTGTCATAGTACACTAAAGTAGCAACACTCAATCTCATCGTCATATACACAAGAGGAGGGTGGCTAAGGACACAATGAGTCACCTACGTGACTGGCTACTCGTACGTTGCAATGATTAGATCGAATCAAAGCAATCTGCAGGTAAAAGGTCCCAGCACGTGGCTACAATACACGTTGTAAATTAGACAATACTAGGTGTATGTCGGGTCTACAATACGCAGGTCATTCTACATGAGGTACGACTCATCTCATAACCTCATAACCTGGTTGTAAATTCAGGCCATAACATTTGATCGTAGGTAACAGAATGGTGCGATTATGTTATTCGACTTTATCATTCTCATCTTTAATCTTTATAAGATTGTAGGCGGATACGACTCACTCATATCCTCATCCTTTATTATTCACAATAAAGGGAAGTTCATACCTCGATGTATAAACATAGCCCCAAATGTACCTTTCTTGTACATTTAAGGTTGTTCAACCCATGCGAGTGGGTAACTGGCCTGTCGACAAAAAGTAGAAATCGTACATGATCTCAAGATAAATGTTGATGATCTTCTTACCTAGTTTATATTAGTGTTCAATACTGAATAAATGTAATATATTATTCATTAATGAAAGATCGAATGTATTACAAAACAAGTACATCTGTCAAACTTTTCTCAATCCCATCTGCCTGACGTGAACCTGAAATAGATCTATAGCTATAGGTTTCGTCATGGGATCAGCCATTATCTCCTTAGTAGGAATGTAGCTGAGGGCGACCTTCTTATCTCTCACTTGATCACGGACGTAATGATACTTGATCTCAATGTGCTTAGATTTCTAGTGGTGTTTAGGGTCATTTGTCAAGTCAATGGCAGAAGTATTGTCAATATTCAGCGATATAGGCTGACGAACACTCGATACAACACCCAGACTCAATAGAAATTTGTGAACCCATACACACTCCTGAACTGCAGCACAACATGCAATGTACTCGGCCTCTATAGATGAAAGAGATGTGGATGTTTATTTCTTACTCGACCATAAGATAGCTCCTCCTCCGAGTAAGAATACATATCCTGAAGTAGACTTTCCCTCGTCGGCGTCATTATCCCAAGCAGCATCAGAATATCCTTTGAGCTCGAGGCTCGTGCCCTCATAACATAACATTAGGTCTTTTGTTCCTCTGAGATAGCGGAATATACGTTTGATGGCTTGCCAATGTGACTGTCCCGGGTTACTCTGATAACGGCTAACTATGCCAATTGCATAGCTAATATCCGGTCTGGTGCAAAGCATAACATACATTAAGCTCCCTACTGCGCTTGCATAAGGTATTGAGGACATAGCTAATTTCTCGGCTTCAGTCTGGGGACACGATTTCCTGTCTAGCTTGGTAGCTTTATCCATAGGGGTTTCAACAGCTTTTAAATTTTCCATCATGAACCGCTCTAAGATCTTTTGTATATAGGTTGCTTGAGACAAGCCTAAAAATTTCTTAGGGCGATCCCTGATGATTTTTACCCCAAGAATAAAGTTGGCTTCACCGATGTCTTTCATCTCAAAGTTCGAGAATAGCCAATCTTTAGTCAATATCAACAATTGCATGTCATTACCAGCTAACGGGATATCGTCTACATATAAAGATAGTATCAGAAAAGATCTTCCATACCGTTTCATGTATACACAATGATCTTCTTTACTCATCGTGAATCCAAAAGTGGTGATGGTCAAGTGGAACCTCATGTACCACTGTCTTGAAGATTGCTTCAGCCCATACATAGATTTCAACAACTTGTAGACTTTCTTTGGATATTTTTTATCCACGTAATCCATGGGCTGTTGCTTGTATATCTCTTCATCCAAGTCACCATTTAAGAATGCGGTCTTTACATCCATCCGATATAACTCTAAGTCTAAACTTGCGACAATGGATAAGATCATGCGCATTGAGGAGAACTTTTCAATAGGTGAAAATGTCTCATCGTAATCAATGCCTTCTTATTGTGTAAAACCTTTAGCAACTAATTGTGTTTTATACTTGTCCATTGTACATCTGCCTTTCTTTTGATCTTAAGTACCCATTTATTATTTATTGCTTTGCGATTTGAAGTCAGATCAACAAGTTCCCAGACTTTATTCCTCTCCATGGAAGCGATCTCTTCGTCCATAGCATTCACTCAATTGGCCGAGTTAGAAGATAATAATGCATCTTGATATGAATCAGGTTCGTCATCATCAACCACAATGAAAGAGAATGTTTGCCCTTCAATATCAAAATATCTTCAGGGAATCAATCCTCTTTCGCTTCGACGTAACTCAGGAGCCTGCTAAGATGTCCTCCCACTGTCTTAACGAACTATAGGAGCATCATCATCTTGAGAAGCAGAACTCCCACTCTCCTGAGATACATCAGGTATTTCAAAAAATTCTATTGAAACCTTTTGCTTCATTCGGCTTGGGTATCTATCTTAAACGAAGGTCACGTCTCGAGATTCTATCTCAATCCAACGTCCATGGTCCTCATAAACTAGAACGTATCCCTTTGAATGCATAAGTTACCTTATAAACACGCATTCAATGGTTTTACTATCAAGTTTACCTCTATGTGGAGTAGGTAGCAAAACATATCTTAAAGATCCCCAAGGGCGTAGGTTGGCTAGAGAAGGAATCCTTCCAGACCACATCTCATATGGGGTCTTAGGAATGGATTTAGATGAGACTTTATTAAGGACGTAGGCAGCTGTTAACAGTACGTCTCCCCAGAATGTGATAGAGAGATTGGCTTGTGCCATCATTGATCTAACTATGTCCAATAGTGTCCTATTCCTTCGCTCTGCAACACCATTTTGCTGTGGAGTGTAAGCCATTGTGTACTGCCGAACAATTCCAACGTTTTCATAATATGATTTAAACGTTTCAGATGTATACTCGCCACCTCTATCAGATCGAAGGATTTTAATCTTTTTCTCAAGCTGATTTTCCACCTCAGCTTTATATTTAAGAAAACAATCAAAAGCCTCAAATTTGTATGAGATGAGATACACATATCTACAGCGCGAGTAATCGTCAATGAATGTGATAAAGTATTGACATCCATTTTTAGCATGTACATTAAAGGGACCACATATATCTGAATGGATTATCTCTAGTGTGTCCTTAGACCTAGCCGCTTTAGGAAATGGTTTCTTCGAAGTCTTCCCCGACACACGATGTTCACAAAATGGCAAATCAACTTTGGATAAGGAGTGTAACAGACCAGAACGTACTAGTCTTCTCATACGATCCTTTCCTATGTGACCTAAACTCACGTGCCATTTTTAAGATTCAGACACTACATTTTCATTCGACATAGCAGATAAAGCAAGAGGAGCATTATCACAATCTACGTCTAAAATAAATAAATCTAATATTAAATTTTTCCATGCAAAGATGAGGTTATTCAGTCTCAAAGAAACTCTTGTCCCAAAAAATTAAATATCAAAACTATCAAACAATAACCTAGAAACATAAATTAAATTTCGATGCATCCCCGTTGCATAAAGTGTATCACGGAGGATTATTGTTTACCCTATGCGCGTACGAAGATGGAGAACGTCAATTCCTTGTACGTCTTCAACAACGTTATTGCTCATGTACAACTTATAACTTCCCTTGGCTATACGCCGGAATTCCTCGAGTCCTCGATGACTTTGTATCACGTGCTTTGTTGCGCCTGAATCCAAAATCCACTCATTAGATATTGTATCTAGGGAAAGGATTTCAGAACAAACGCCTACATACAAAGTATCTTGTGACTGAGAAATTATCATCTTTTTATGGGCGCACTGTCGAGAATAATGGCTGGAATTTTCACCGACAAAGCAGACTACATTTATCTTTTTCTGCTTCTTCTTTCCATTCCCCTTCTTGAGATTTGCAGGCGTTGTTGTGGTCTTCTGTTCTTTATTATTCTTCTCCGCCTTCTTGCGAGCTTTAGACCGTTTATTGTTAGCTTTCCGCTTGTAAGTCTCTGTGACAAAGGCCTTGGCCGAACCTAACTGAATTGCATTCATTTCAATCTTACGTACCAAGTGGTCACAAAAGTCTATGAACGTAGTGATATAATCAGTACGGTTCAGAATTCTTTTGATTTGGGCTCATGATTCAGGTAAGGAACGGTGTATGGCTATAATTTTCTGATTTTCAGTCAATTTACACCCAACATTCCTAAAGGCACCTATCATTTGCTCCATCTTATGAATATGATCTTTGATGGGGCAGCCAACAGACATCCTATACTCCTGAAATTCTAATTCCATTACCCTAACTCTCGCATATGACTTTTGCGCATAGGCATCTGTCAGTGCTTCCCAGATTTTCATAGCAGTTTCATGCACTTCATACATAGATATGAGTTCTTTGTGCATAGTGCTAAGAAGGACATTACGAGCTGAATGATTCTGTTTTCGCCACTTATTGTAGCGAGTCATCGCAACCCTATGTTCTTGTAAATTCCCGTTTTCAGCTAAGATGGGTTCCTCTTGAACTACATCGAGTGTGTGGGATATGTCGTTATCGTCCAAAAGGCATCGCACCGCGCGGGACCAGTCTTCGTAGTTGTTGCCGTCGAAATGTTCTCCTTTTAGCTGTTCAGCGATTAATGCTTTGGTGGTCATCTCTACATTACATGAGTATCACTACTTAGCTATGATCTAAGGTATTAACACTAATTATTAGCATTTCTAAGTGTTATGTAAAATTTTCAAAGTATAAAAGTAGTAAACGCATCTTAATGAGATCTGAAAGTCCACATACCCGAATGGGCAATGTAGAACAATCAAGTTCTCCTTTTAAGATGACAATTAATGCTTTTATAAGAATGTATTTATATAACGTGCAACATACCATTATTTTGTTGCATACATCATTTGGTGGAGGAGAATAAACTCCCACTCAGGTTATGTACAACCTTTATTTTTAAGGAGGATTCTAGCACTAAGTTTTTCTATATGTTCCAATGAAAAATAAGGAGGGCTTAGATCTAGACACATCAAGCCTAATTATTTTTCACATATAAACATCATCATCAGAAAGAAAAATGAAGTGCTAAATATGAAGAGAGTTCAATCTTCACAAGTGATCATGTCCATTAGAGATGGATTTATCATTACCTTTAATGATCATTGTTGATGATGGATCCTTTCATCAACATTGATCATCATGATAGATGATCGTTTTAATCACTAATGAGCTCTTGATTAACAATGAAGAAAAAGTTATAAAGGAAACAACATTCATATGCATATATATTACATGTCATAAAAAAAATATATACATATTACCTGCAAGAAAGCTGTAGAGTTTTGGGTTACCATAAATGTGCAACTGGACCATAATTCAGTAATCTAACAATTGATATTATGGGCCCCATTACACACAGTACTTCACTTGTGCATCATCATCACCAGATGAGCAGCCCTTATCCCATGTACATGTGCCACATTGCTACAGGCGACATGGAAATCAAATTACGTACTGAGTAAACTCCTTTGGGCCTACCTTAAATGTATGTGGTTTATCTATGTCATCGGACGGTTTGGATACAACATATACCTCGTGATAAGATGCATGTGTTACACGGATCAGATCCACATGTGTTACTAACGTGAATCCACATATGTGTTATACATATCAGACCCATATGTATGGTTAACGTCAATACAAACGTGTTATAGTACAATATAATATCTATTGCTTGTAGTTGATATTATGCACATCATGCAATTTAAGTGCACATCAGCCAACACGTGTGTATACCCATATATAACACATGGGCCCACTTGTACATCTACCATATATAACGCACGTGTGTATATCAGCCAACACGTGTGTTCTTCAGTCACGTGTACAGAAGCTGTATGTTTCACGTGTGTACAGCCAAGCATCTAGTGTGTTGTGCATTAGCCAATCTACTTCACACGTGTACAGCAGTATAACATGTATCATATCAGATTTTGATGTACATCTATATCCAATAAACGTGTACAGCTATGAAACGTGTACATCTATGCTTAATATAATATAGCTATGAAACGTGTACAACTATGAAACGTGTACAGTAAACATTCTATATCCAGCCTATTTGAGAGGCACTATATCACACTATCACACGTTGCCTACATGCACACATTGTCTATATGCACAACATTGCCTATATCATGTCAGCCCTATCCACACGTTAACATATTTCATGTATTTTAGTTATAGTACATGCCATTACATGTGGTATACGTGCATGTGTTATATGTGCACAACATCCAAACCATCATATAAACGACATCATATTAGCTATAACCAAACGTGTATAGAAGTTATGTATTGAAGCTATGTGTATGGCCGAAGCGTGTATAGAACAACATGTCTGCATAACAATAAATATATGCACTAACATTTGGTATACATGCATGGATACCAGGCCAACACGTCACCAACAGATCATACATGCACATCAAACATGTATGGTGAAACACGTTCTTACATACATGTGGTGTAGTACAATACAACTTCTATTGATTGTAGCTATTTTTATTTTGTTTAGTACAATACAACATGCTTTATCATAATATAACATCTATAGCCATGTGTATAATAATTGTTATGCATACACCGCATGCTTTCAGTTGTATTTCTCTCATCTAGTGATCGTGACCATCATATGAAAATGGGGAACTTGTATATTATCTGATCTCATTTAATGGGAGCCATTGTGGATGGCTAGAATTATTTTAAGATGGTCTAGCCTATCCACTGTGGGGCCGATCACATGATGATTTAAAAGGTGGGCCATAATTCCAATCCTAAAGGAAAAGATGGGCCACTTATCTTTTTAAATGATAATAATCGGAGATCCGCCGTTGATCGCTCTGATACCACTGTTGGGAAGCGCGGAAGGTGAGCCCTCAAGATTTGACGGTCTACACGAAGTTTGGAACCCTCACAAAGCAGAAGAAGGGTGTTCCAACGGCCCGCCTATCTACTACTGGAGCAGATGGAACTATTCACACCTCTGATCCTATGGTATAAGTGGCCCCGGATCACGATCTATGGATTAGATCTTCCCAAGGACAAGCCAAAATGGACAGACTCTGGTGCACACTATCTCTCTCCGTATACCCTTGGTATTTCCGATGATCCAATGCGAGAGAGAACGCATCCCTTTTATAGGAAAGGAAGGAGAGATCGGATGAGATAGGGTGAAACCATATCATCCGATCAAACCCCTATCTCGTATCTTATTTCAAATTCAAAGTTGAACTTGAAATCTAAACCGAATGGAAAAAGCCGGAAAGAGCCTAAACATGTGGGACCCGCCCACTAGTGATTGCTCACCAGTGGGCCCCATTGGCCTACGTCCAACACATCTATGACAGCCCGATGCTAGAACGGATTTCCGGTGTCCCTTCTGGCCATCCACGATATGCCTGTGGAGGCTACGGCCCTGATGTCGCTAGGGCGTACAGTAATCACAATGCATGATGCATAAGTCATACAATCCAGTCATGCATCAATCCTGCACATACCGTGCACTCACGTGAGATAACCTCCGCCTATAAAGGAGTCTCATAACAACCCACCCAATGACATATGCAATGGTCAACTACATCTCATAACAAACATGCAGATGATGCGTATGGGCATGTATTATGATGCTATGCTGTCACATACTCATAATTAGTATCAATAACAGATGTCGATGATCGACATCGATAATCGGTCTAACAAAAGGGCCAAGGATAGGTCATAATGTGGACATTTAACCATCATTGCCCATCAATGTGGATATTTAACCAACATTGCTCCCGAGGAGTGGCCCACATAGGGCCAAACATATAGTGGCCCATGGCCTCACACAAGGGCCTCACATATACACAACCATGGGCCGCATCAAATGGGCTTCATATACAACACACCGAGCCTCATCAAATGAGTCCTAAATACATCACATTGGGCCATACTACCGGGCCCTCGAATATATAATAAAAGGGGCGCAACACATGGGCCATAACAATGGGCTTCCAATGCGTCACTACGGGTCCCAACTCATGAGCCTCAATATATCACAGTAGGCCACCACCCATGAGCCTCAAATATATCATAATGGGCCTCGTATACATCAAGTGGGCCGCATCAACGAGCTGCACTAATGGGCCCTCATATACATTACTGTAACAACCCGAATCTTCAGGACCCGAGTACGCGACCCGTTTTCCAAAAACCCGAGTGTTAACCTTAAAGGATGGTCAGATGTAATATTTTTTTTTTATCAGAGTAAGCAAATGAGCGTAGTGTGGACAAGTAAGCATAAAGGAAAGTTTTATTATCACTCAAATATACAAGAAGTTGCCCATAATGACTTATACAAACCCATGTCTCTGAATTTAACAAGTACAAGATTTACAAGATTTAATACACGAAGAATAACAGAAAACACATAAATATAAGCTGCAAGATCGCGCAGCTCCTCCAAGCAAATACAGTCATGCAACCCTCGCACTTGGACCCGGCTCCTTATCAGCCTGAACCTGAAAATCACTTAAGACACCTGTGCTACCTGTACGGTTGTATATTTGATGGATGAGTGGCCAACTCAGTGTGAATTCCCCTCAAGATTACACACCGCCGCATTAGGTAAGAAATAGTATAAAACATCTAGACAACCAAAACAGAGTAAATGCAGTCTTATTAGATGCATGGATGCGTGAATGCAATCATCGCCCCGGGGATGCTCATCCGTGAGGACAGTGGGCCGTCACCCATGCAGTCATCAAACCTGGAAAACATCAACCAGTCGGAATCATCGAACCTGGGAAATATCAACCAGTCGGAACGTGTCATGTATGCATGATTAGCCATGTCATTATTAGTCCATTTACAACCAGCCAATTTAGATAAGCTCAAAGGTCACTACGGGGAGCACATGGCCCAGCGTAAGCCGACAGCTCGGGCATAGGTCCCATACCACCATCCCCGGCTCATGAGACTACCATCTTAGGATGTTTAATGGAAACCTATCGACTAGTGGCCAATCATATTACAGTATATGGGGCTTACCATAACATGGTTGTACAGTATAAAAACATCGAACCCATGTAAGGAAAATATCAGATAAAACCACGTAGGGCGAGTATCAAAATATACCATATATGGCGAATATCAAACCATACGATAAAGACCATCCTTAAAAACCATTAGACACAACAACCCTGGATGGTAGGCCCACATCAATGATCCATCTAGACCACCACTCAATAACCACTAAGTCGAAGGTCCATTACAATCACAACTAGTCAAGTTACATCCCAAGTATGGGTGTACATTCATATGTTGGAATTTCCCACTAATGTACCAGTTTAATTTCCATAAGCAATCCACAAAAATAAATCCACAAGCATGAACAATTATACAGGATAATCGTAAAGCATGTAATACAGTAATTCAATTTTCACCAGCTAACACATATGATTATAAAGAGAGATATCAATTATGAATATAAATAAAAACTATAACTTAAGCTAATGAGAAGATGGAAAGCTCAAGGGGAAGAATCATCACCTTACGCTTTGAATCGCCTACTAGTGCCGCAAAGTGTTTGCGCCTTTAGAATTGAATCCTAACAAAATTCATGAACTTTACCATTAGATCCAAGTTCTACGCATTACCTAGGGCTGAAGATCATAGCCTATGGTCATCTTTTGGGGTTTTAATGTGGAATTAGGGTTTTATCCTAGAATCTAACCCCATACTTGGATTTTAGGATTTGAACTCTACTTGACACATTAGTTAGAATTAAATCCTAATAATTACAAGAATACTCTTAGCGTTAGTGTTATAATTTATATTAGTTAATATGTTAACAAGGATGGTTTATAACTTCATATTTAAACATACCTATATTTTTTAATGTTCCTGTAATGACTTATAATCCCTTACAAATGACACAAGTAATAATAATAGTAATTTTATCAAACATGATATAATAAGGACTAACACTCAACACTCATACTAACAAAAAAATTGTATTAATTCCATGAGGAAGGTGATTATATTATCTGATGATGATGATTGTAACTATCAATAGACATGTCTAAAGGTGAAGAATAAAACACTTATAGTTAACAATTTTAATACGTCTGTAATAGCTAATTATAAGCGATTCACTAAAGGTTAATCATGCTTAATATTAGTACCCTACCAATGATAATTATGGTAACACAAATAATTATAATCGAAATAAATTTAATATGGAAGGAGGAGGTAGACTCACCTAAGTCGACTCAATGGATCAACCTGGCTTCAATCCGAACCGATGACCCGCTTTGCAACTCAACTCCGCTCAACGGAGTTGACCCAACTCATTGATCCAGCGAGTCAACTCAGCCCAGTTAACTCAGTGTTCCTAAGCACCACTATTCCACTCTCTTTCACTTCCCTCTTCTCTCTTCTTCCACTCTTTCTTCTTTTTTTTTTCTGCTAGAAATCCAGCCCAACTTGACTCGGCTAGATCTGGTTTCGGCTGAGTCAACTTAACAGCCTTAGTTTCCATCTCTATCTCCCTACTCTCTTATTTCTCCCCCCTTTTTTCTTCTTCTTCTTTTTTTTTCTTTAGCTGGAAAGCTCCAGCATTACCGTACTGGACTCAAGCCCCCAAACGAGTCGGCAACTCGACTCGAGTCAGCGAGTCGACTCGACTGCAACTCGTAACTCACCCCTCTCCTTCACTCTCTCTCTCTCTCTCTCTCTCTCTCTCTCTCTCTCTCTCTCTCTCTTCTTTCTTCTCTCCTTTCTTTGATGCAGCTGCAACCAGCTCGGGACCCATCCTGACTGAGTCCGAGCGAGTCAACGGCACGGTTCCGGTCGGTTCGAGTCAGTGCAGCAACGCACCAACCTTTCCTCTGATTCTTCTCCCTCTGCTTCTCTTCCATTTCTTTCTCCCTTTTCTTTGCCTGTTGAACGTCTAGCGAAAATAACCGGACATCTAGCAGGGTCTACATTGAACTCAGACGAGTGCAGCAACCGGCCTGCACCACCGCTGCCGCCACTCCTTCTCTCTTTCTTCCTTCTTTTCCTTTCTCATTCCATCTTCTTTCTTCCTTCTTTTCCTTTCTCATTCCATCTTCTTTCTTCCTTCTTTTAAATGCAACACCCAGCAGCACCGATGGATGGAGAAACCGTCGGAGAAGATGATCTGCCATTAATGGCAGATCTAGATTCGGTGGATATCCCTCCAATATGCTCCTTCTAGACGACTCGTATGGGTCCTAGGAAGCTCCCAGACAACCTTTCTCAGAGCTCAGAGACGATTAGGGTGGTGGGTTCGGAGCAAGGAAGCAACGGCTGGTTTTTCCATTTTCTTTTGTTGAAGGATAGGAGGGGACATTTTCTCTTCTATATGTAGGAAAACCTAGCTTTTCTAGGTCGTTGGATCGTCAACGGACGACCCAGATTCATTCTGGTGAAAACCGCTTCTCAAAACAGTGGTTAGGAACTGAAACTGGGTGTGGTTTTGTTTGGGAAAACTCTAAGAAAATGGGACGGCTAAGATGCGCTTATAGTGGACGGTTAGGATGGACAAGTGCAGAAGGACGCGGATCGCAGCAGCTGGCAATGAGGACAGTTTCTATTTCTGGAAACGGGTGTGTTTGTGGTCTGATTTGAGGCTGACATTGTGTGCACGTGTGTGCGTTTCAATGGGTGAAACCACCCAAGGTTCGTGCGGGACCGTCACACGGTCGTGATGAACGGTTTAGATCTCGAAGGTGGGACCATATGGTGGGCCACTGATGAGAGGAAACGGTCTCAGCTCGTTTGAAACGAGCACTGGCGGGAGAGCAAGGGAAATACTCCCTTTTCTGGAAGTTGCTGGTCAACACGGTCTGACCGTGTTGACAGGTTTGGTGCACCCCGAGTGCATGATCATCGTGCACATGCACGCCACTAAGAGGGGGCCGCCATGATGTTTGTGATAAATCCACACCGTCCATTCTATTTGGTGGGCCCCAAGCAGTGTCCTTGATCAAAGATCAAGTAGACCAATTGTCTAGGTGGGGCCTACAACGTGATCTGAAGTCCTAACGGTGGTTTCTTGTCAATCTAGTGGTCGGATGATTCCGAAATTGAACGTCAACAGTTAAAAGGCCTAAATGGGTCATTTGTAAACCTCTCATCCTATATTTCTACCCAATACTACGATTAATATAAATTTTCATTATCATTGTACATCACTTATAGTTATGGCGATTAAAATCTCATACACACATATAATTATAATTTTGATATTAATGTACTACTATATACATGCTATTGCTCACATATTTAATAATACATAATTCGTAGTATTACCTTATAAATAAATGCACGTACGAATGAATTGAAAATGTCATGTTTAAATTAAAATCATACTTGTATTCGGTAATATTGTTAAATAATATACAATTCTGTTAAATTATCTAATAATCACTTTGTATACATATCTAAAACAGATGTCTAATACTACATTATATTTATAGTTCGATTGTATATTGAAAAATTATCACTTGTTATGTCTTTTTAATATAATATTATTCTCATAATATTTTATATACGTTAGTTATATATGTATCACTATACTGCAACACATTTTCATACATTGTTTATATGATAAATAAATTATCCAATACATCTATAATCCTTTTGATCTATGTTTGTGTAAAACTTATAATACAACAAATAAATATATATTTATGAGATATTACAAGATGATTTGATTCTTCTATTGAGGTGATTGAGAACCTAAAATAGACGTCTCTGGACTATTTTGAAAATCACTCGAATGGATGTCTTAATGTACGAATGAATGTTATACAAGGCGGTTTAGATGAATGGATTGAAGATTTCTGGGTGTCGGTGTGGATGGATGACTACGTGTGTTTCTACACATGTGGAAATAGATTTAGACTTCCCTAGTGGCACCCGAGTATTCAAAAGTACGGGGTGTTACAATTACAATGGGCCACAACTCATGGGCTTCAAATACACAATAGGTGGGCTCTACACATGAGCCTCAATTATATACAACCAGTGGACCTCAATTACATTAAATCGGGCCTCACTCAAGGGCCATAAACATATCATATGCATCACTTTTCGGCCACATCCCATGGGCTTCATACAAGGTTCTCATGAAACAGCCTATGGCCCACACAATAAATAGGCATTATCCACAATATTCTACACGCTATGTTGGGCCCCAAGTAATGGCCCCAAGGCCTAAATACATCAAAATTGGCTACATGAGGGGCAGGCCATGGCCCAAAAACATCATGGCTAAGGAGAACATCCTTCTCATGCATTATGTTAGGCCTCATAGGCAACCCACATGCCCCAATTAAATAGCCAAGGTGTAACGAACATCCACCAGTGTGTGCTTTACAAATCAACCCAAAACTAGGCAAGTTGGGTGGGTGGCAAAGATTGAATCACATATATCATATTGGGCCCTTATGGGGTGGCCCATAAAATCCAACCAAATATATGGGCAGCATGTGCAACATATACACTATAACAGGCCCTCATGAGGCAGCCCGTGGCCCAAAGAACCGATAAACAGTGTGTTTCCTATACATCAAGGTGGGCCTCAAAACTGTACAATGGGCGGCCAATCATACAATAAATGGGGCCCTTGTACATCATAAATGAGCCTCACTAAAAGGTGGCCAGTATGAATATGGTACATTCAACATGATGCGGCCCATTTGGAATATGGAATCCAACTCATAATGGAATCCATGGCCCATACACATTCTAGAAAACGGATGGATAGCATGAGCATAAAACTTATATATGGTGGGCCTCACAAGGTGGCCCACTACCCCCAAATGGTTGAATAGTATGGGTATAACATATACATCGTAGTGGGCCTCATATGGCAGCCCCATGGTGGGACGCCCCAGCCCAACACACATCCTGATGGGCGCCCACCTGATATTTGGACATGCTACAGCTGTGTGGGCTCACACTACAAAGTGGCCCATATCACATCAACACCAATGGGCCCCACACCGATGGCCAGCGTGAATTTACAACGCTCACAGAAAGATGGGCCATCTAGTGGGCAGTCAGTCCAACAGGATGCTAGACCTACTAGATGGGCTGGATGGAATATTAGGTGGGCTTCATCAGTGGACCTCATACATCATCAATGGACCTCAGTTACATCAAATGGGTCGAATCAATCCAATGGGCCGAATCAAGTGGGCCAATCAAATGGCTGAATCAACTGGATCAATACAAATGGGCCGATACAAATGGGCCAATACAGATGGGTCGAATCAACTGGGCCGATACAAATGGGTTGAGTCAAATGGGCCAATACAGATGGGTCGAATCAACTGGGCCGATACAAATGGGTCGAATCAACTGGGCCGAGTCAATGGGCCGAATCAAATAGGCCGATTACAACAGAATTCATCTACTTTGGTGATAATAATTTTCACAGTAAAAAATTTAGAAGGCCCACCATAGCATTTATTTCCCATCCATGCTATTCATAAGGTCACAAAGTCCTGGATGTAAAGGGAAAACAAATATCACATAGGTCCAGGACCAGGATCCTGTAACCCAAAAGGGTTTTCAATGGTGGACGTTCGTCCCACTGTTTTATGCATTGTGGTTCACTTGATATTAGATCTGCCTTATTTTTAGTCTCATGCCGTGAGACTAGGTGGTCCAAATAGATGGACGGTTGGGTTACAACACATGCATCATGGTGGAGCCGTAAGTATGACGGCAGGGATAGAACACGTCCATTAGGGTCGGTTCTACCAAAAGGGACGATGGTTTGGATGCCATACAAAAATCAGGAAGGGCCCACCGTAAAAATGGATGGACGGCGGGGGTTAACACATGTATCAAAGGTGGGCCACATATGTCCAGACGGACGACGTGGATGTAACACATACACTACAGTGGCTACTCAAAGGGACGCGGATTGCGTCCTACCCCCGCCCGGACGGTAATCCGTCCGGGCAGGGCTCTGTGGAGCCCACCGTGATGTAACTGTTTTATCCCGCCGTCCAACCATTTTTTCATAAAATTTTAATACGTGATCCAAAGAATGAGGCAGGTCCAAGGCTTGAGTGGACCACACCAAAGGAACCTGTACAGATATGACACCCACCGTTGAAACCTTTCTAAGGGCCCACGTGATGTTTTTTTTTACCATAAAACCTATTCATAAGGTCACGTAGACGTGGATGAAGTGAAAACACAAATATCAGCTTGATCCAAAGCTTCTCTGGCTCCCAAGAAGCTTTTAATGGTGGACGTTCAATCCCCACTTTGTGGTCCACTCAAGCCTTGGACCTGCCTCATTTTTTGGTTCACATGTTAAAATTTTCTGAAAAAATGGTTGGACGGCAGGATGAAACGGTTACATCACGGTGGGCTCCACAGAGCCCTGCCCGGACGGATTACCGTCCGGGGGGGGGGGGGGGGGGGGGGGGGGGGTAGGACGCAATCCGCGTCCTACTCAAAGCTCCTATCCGTCCCAGCTTGAAATGGATGGACGGCGTGGGTGTAACACATTACACCATAGTGGCTACTCAAAGCTCCTACCCGTCCCAGCTTGAAATGGATGGACGGCGTGGGTGTAACACATTACACCATAGTGGCTGCTCAAAGCTCCTACCCGTCCCAGCTTGAAATGGATGGACGGCGTGGGTGTACTCCCATGTACAGCCATGGGTGGGTCCCACGTGGGGCCCACTTACATAACTAGATTATATAGATAATATCATATATTATAGTATAGTATAATAATATATATATATATATAAATTACAAAAAAAAATCCAACCGTCCATACCCTGATTCAATGGCAGACGTTCAATTTCACTGTTTCCTGCCGTGTGGGCCACCTGAGTTCCACATGCGGCTGATGTTTGAGGCGACCCATAACTAGAAGGGGGGGCCATCAATGCACGGTGTTGATGTTCAACACACAACATGGTGGGGCCCATGGCTGGGACCCACGGTCCCTGCCCGCCCAACGTCCACGCAGCAGCAGGACGCTGCTGCGTCCTCTGGTGTCAGCTGCTGCCCAAATTTTTATTTATTTATTTTTTTTGAAAAACTTGTTTTTCGGCAGTTTTTTCCAGGTGGGACTCGCATCAGGTAGATCCACCCCGTCCACTAGCTCCCATGGCCCTAGACAAGTCAAACAAGCCCAATCTTTGAGGTGTTTTGCAGTATAGAAACATCAGGTGATTTTTCAACGGTAAAAATCCCAGTTTTCTGTGTTGTGGCCCGCCAAAAAGTCGGATCAGCTTCATTTTTTGGCTCAATGCCTAAAATGAGTTGGGGAATAGTATGGACGGCTTGGATTGAATCCATATGTCAAGGTGGGGCCTATATGAGTGGCCCACCCAAATATCTTAAATTTTTTTTTAGTACACCCACTATTTGTTCACACGTCCAGAGGATGTTGGACGGTGTGAAGATGATTCATCCAGTTAGGTTCCACATGGACGTGGCCCACCTGATTATATCAATATGATATTTGTGTTTTTCCCAACATCAAAGGGTAGGGCCCACATGGCTTGGACGGCCATGGGGTTCATTTGATGGACGGTTTGGATACCACATACAATCATTAAATGGGCCACAAACTAAAGGAAGGAGAGAGAAAAACACCCACTGATCAACCTTCTTCTTGGACTTTCTTCTTCCATCAACACACCCTAGAGCTCCAAAGAATGCGATTCAACAGCCAAGATTGATTTTATAGGGTAGGATTGGGTGGTAGGGAGTGGGCCATGCCAAGCTTCTCTCATGGAGCTTGGACGATGGACTCTCATGGGTGCTTGGGAGAATGAGAAAGAGAGATGAGAGAAAGGTGTAAGAGAGAGAGAGAGAGAGAGAGAGAGAGAGAGAGAGAGAGAGAGAGAGATGGGTGTGATGAGTGTGAGTGAGTAATGTGTACTTGTGTAAGAGAGAGTTGACTTTAGGGGAGGGTTGGTTGTACTTGGGGATGTGTGAGTGATGGAGTGTGATGTGTACTTTGATTGATGGGATTGATGTGATGGATTCTCTCAAGATTACAATGCGCAGTGTTTTCCTCGAAATAAATGTGGGCCCACATCTTCTAGCCTAGGTATCGGATCAGTGCGTGAGTCGCGGCGCTAGAACCGCGGCGATGGCGTGGTCTCTAAGGTAAAAGTTTCAGGTTGAGCCGACTTTGATATGCAAGACTCGGTTTAAGATCACGCGTAAACGTCGGATACGGGTCAAGGATAGCCGAAATTCGACCGGAATGACCGCAGAAGCCTACACAATGGTACGGACTAGGATACGGGTCTTACACATGCCCCGCAGTATTATCGACCAACTGATTAATCCGATGAAGGAAAAAACTGTCCTTAGGGCAGGTTCTATTTAGGTAGATATAATCTATACAGACCCGCCACTTTCCGTTAGCCTTTTTGACTAGCACAACGTTGGCTACCCATTCGGGATAATGTACTTCTTCAATGAAGTTGGCTTTGAGGAGTTTTCCAACCTCTTCCTCGATTATACCGTATCTTTCAGGGCCGAGGGCACGCCGTTTCTGATGGATCAGCCTGAAGTTCGGGTCGATATTCAGCCAATGAGTCATGACTGAAGGATCAATACCTGGGATGTCTTCATGAGTCCACGCGAAGACGTCGGTGTATCGGCATAACAGGGCCATCAGCTTTTCCTTCAACGGCGTAGTCAAGGATGACCCAATTCAGACAGTCTTCGAAGGGTCTGACTCGTTCAAAGGTACTTGGATGAGCTCTTCCACAGGCTGACCTCGGCTGGGAGATTCGTCGCACGGATCCAGGGTTTCGATCGTCGCGACCTCCGTAGGTGCCCGCAGGGTAGTAGCATAACATCGTTGAGCATCGTGTTGGTCCCCTTTAACTACCATAGTGTTGTTTTCAGTCGGGAACTTCATGGATGGGTGGTAAGTTGAGATGATGGCTCGAAGGAGACAGAGGGAAGGTCAATCGAGAATAGCATTGTAGACTGAAGACTGATCGACTATTAAAAAGTCGACCATATATAACAGTGGCTTGACTCAGTGCTTCCCCAGCAATGAGTGAGAGGCAAATCGCTCCCTTGGGAAGGACCTGTCCACCCGAAAATCCGATCAACGGAGTCCTTACGGGCCTCAGAGCCGATCATTCGGTGCCCATCTTGTCGAAAGCTTGTGTAAACAGTACATCTGCAGATGAACCCATGTCGATAAGAACCCTGAAGACTCGGCGGTTCGTGATAGTGACAGTGACGACCAAAGCGTCGTGGTGTGGATGATGAACGCCCTTAGCGCCTTCCTCTGTGAATGCTATCGCTTACTTTTTGAGCTTTCTTTTCTTTGGAGGCCGGGCTAGAACCATGATTTTGGACTCAGGCCGATCAATATTCCTCGCATGCTTTTTCTGAGCATTACTTGAACTCCTGCACCCAAATGGCCACCGATAATAGTTCGGATATCCTCAATGGGCTTGTTATCGTTTGGGCGTTCTTCCGTATTTCTGACTCAAGGATCGATATGCTTGCCGAGATGGCCCTCTCGGATGAGCCTCTCAATCTCCTACTTCAAATTATAACAATCGCTCTCGTATTGTGTCCATGATCACGATGTAAATGGTAGTATTTTCCTTTATTTCGTCGGTTCGGGTTGCCCCGAATTCTGTCTGGCCAGTTGATAAATCTTTCGCCTTTAATCTCCATTAATACCTGTTCTTGTGGCTTGTTAAGCGGGGTGTATGTCAAAAATTTATGATCAGGCCGTTTTCCCGACCTACGTTCATCGCGAGATCTATCATCTTTCTATTTTTTTTCCATCAGCCGAGTCAGCTTCCTTTTTTACTGGCTCTTTGGCTAGGATTTCTGCGTTTTTGGTGGCCTCGCGCAGGATGCGGGTTTCTTCGGTGTCTGCATACTTGTCTGACTGAGCCATGAACTCGGCTAGAGTAACTGGCGGGTTCTTGTCGAGAGATGCGAGAAATGGCTTGTCTCAGACACCTTGCATAATTGAATTAAGAGATGTCTCGTCCGAGTGTTTGCGAACTTGGAGTGATTTAAAATTGAAATGCTTGATATAATCCTTAAGTAGCTCTCCCTCCTTATGGACTATATTGTTCAGATGCACAGATGACTTCAGTTTTTTCTTCCCGCCAATGAAATTGGCAAGGAAAGCGTCACTGAGTTTGGTGAAAGAGCTGATCGATTTTGGTTTTAATTGTTTGAACCAAAGACGTTCTACGTTGGCTAAAGTAAGAGAAAACGCTTGACACATCATGGCATCCGAGGTGTCATGCAGCTCCATGTAAGTCCGTAAAGACTCAACGTGCTCAGTTGGATCGGTTTTACCAGTGAAGGGCGGGATCCGCGGAAGGCGGAATCGCTCCGATTACCGAGCTTTCATAATTTCCTCCATGAATGGGGACGCCTTTGCTTCAGATGCCATTGGATTGGTGTAGTGGTTCTGCTTCATATCGGTGATCTCTTCCTGCACTTCCCTCTTGAAGTCCTGGAGGTCGGCTTTCCAGGGTTCGTCACTCTCTGTCGGAGATCAATGGCGGGCAGCGGGGCGGTCTCAGAATGAGAGGGTACTGGCTCGGACGGACCATGGTGCTGACTTTGCTTGAGGAACAGGCGACAGGCTGAGGGTCGGCGAATTGTCGAGGAACGTTCGTCGCTTGACCATTGTTGTGCTGAGGCAGCTGAACTTGGTGACGATGAATCTGTTCCAGCATTTGCTTCATGAAGTTATATCGGTCCTAAGCTCTTGGACTTCCTTGTCTAACCGACCATTCCCTCAGTTCCGCTGGGTATACCTGGTTGAAGCAGAGTTTTCTGGACGGGCCGCAGAACTTTGTGGGTTGACAGGTTTGTTCTGGGCCCCCCGGGCTCCGTTCGTACCTGGCGGTCCTTCGGTTGCAGGGGGTCCAGTGACGGCGGCCTCATTCGGTTCATCTTGAACGGTTCTCCTAGTTCTCGCCATTGGAACCCGTTTGAGTCTTCTGGATAGAGCTTGGAAAATGACCTTTCGTATCTTTTCCCACAGACGGCGCCAAACTGTTGATGTTGTTTTTGGCTTGCCTCTTCTATGACCCTGGGATCTGCACACACGTAAAAAGAAAAAGGTGACCTTAGTCTTTCCAGAGGACCCTCAGATGTTAAAGTCAGAATCTGGGTCTCTTTTAAAAGGTTTTGAGGGAAAGAGTTTTTGCATACCTTTCACTATGTAGGTCTTTGTATATATAATGGCGTCATACCCAGTAGGGTTTTCGTGTTCCTTAGAGAAAATCTCATAAAGATAGATTTTAATCTTTGTGGATCCGTAATCCCTGTGTTCTCTTAATCTTCAGATATTATTTCCTTATCTTCCGAAGATCTTAGGCAGAATCCAGAGTTTTAGTAGGAAACTTCTGAATATTGAACAATGTAAAGCTCGACCAATGCTTATCTTTCCACATGGGTGTGCTAAGATAAACTCTATGGCTAATTCTCCGTTTACTTCATTGGCCGACTCAACCCTTAAGTCGGATTGAAGTTAGGGCGGCTCTAGGACCGACTGATTCTATTCAGTCGGTTTAGGCTTTCCTCTGGAAGGCTTCAATCGGGCCTTGAGGTGCACTCCTTTTGAGGTTTCGCTTTATGGCTCGGGACGCTCAAGCTACGGCCGGGTCAGGGGCCTCACGGTCCGAGCTACGTCTCTCCATTCAACGCCCTTATAGATTTTGGGCTCTATCCGGACTCGGCATCCAACAAGTCCGAGCCATTGCTATACCACTCTTTCACTATTTTGGCTGACTCAAGGACTTGTCATATTTTTTCCCCAACAGGGATCATGCCCTCAAATAAGCAGTTAAAATGGATGGATGCGTGGATAAAACACATATAATATGATGGCCCATAGGTCTTTTCAATAATGGCCAGTACGGACCCAATCGAAGTCCCATCGGGATGGAAACGGATTGGCTACTCCCCCTGTCATTAGCCAATGGCTAGTGGTCGGTGCTTTGTGGGCTGCACCATGATGTATGTGTTTCATCCATGCCGTCCATATATTTTTATAGATCATTTTAGGGTATGAGATAAAAAATGAGATATATGCCAATCTCAAGTGAACCACATTATAGGAAACAACATTGAATGAGCATAGACCATTAAAAACTTCTTGGGCCCATAAAAGTTTTGGATCAACCTGATCTTTGCTTTTTTCCCTTCATCTGTGTCTGTATGGCCTAATCAACAGATTGGATGTCAAATAAACAGTACAGTGGGCCTTAGAAGGATTTTAATGGTGGATATCTAATCACTATTGTTTTCCTGTTGTGTGGTCAACCTGAGCTCTCATTTTTGGGACAAAGCCCTAAAATGATCTATAAAAATGGATGAACGGCATGGATGAAACACATACATCATGGTGGGGCCATAGAGAACCAACCACCAGCTACCGGGTAGTGGCAGGGGCAGTAGCCAATCCGTTTCCCATCAAGACTCAGATCACCACGACAGTCTCTTGCAGAATTTAGGTGGAGCCCACCTTGATGTTTGTGAGTAAGGACCTGAGTAATTAAAAATGAGGCAGTCACAAAACTTAATTCAACCGCACAACAGGAAACAGTGAGGACTGAATATCTACCGTTGAAAGTGACTTGTTATAACAACAGGCTACCCAGAAACCTCTGAATGCACTTGATGGCCCACATGATGGTTTGATGCGCTTGAATTTTGGGGTCTTCAACTTTAAAGTTGGGACTACCATCTGGACGCAGTAGAACAAGTGAGACTTTTATCGGCGCTCACAAGTGCAGCCAAATTACCATAAAATGCCGCTAAATGAGTTATCGGCGCTAGAAAAATGGGTATGTCGGCAAAGGTTATAGCGGCGCTAGTAACCGAAAGCTCTGTCGTCTCTCAACGCTAATAAGCGCCGGCAAAAGACCTTTCGAGCGCCGCGAGATATCATTTCTGGACACTTTTTTCTTACGTAAAAGCGCCGTAAGATTTCTAACAAGCGCCGATAAGGTCTTTCTATAGATTTGAGAGGCCCTGGCATGCTAGTAATTTAGTCGAAACCTGAATTTTTTAAATATTTGAAACATTAAATTGTGTGTCAATGGACGAATATGCAATTACCTGCACATGTTTGCTTGAGATCTGATTTCAGCCATTCCCCTATCACTCCCACATTGGACCTGCTTTCCCCCAAGCCGCTGTAATGTATCCTTGCTCGTGTGGGTAATCTATAGGTTGGATTTCATGAGACTGAAAACTTACCATACAATCACGGGTTGGAATTTTGTGCTTGCTGGTAATTTCAAGTGTAACTGGTATGATAAATAAAAAGCACTGAGATAACATTTATTTCTCAACTCCAAAACAATCATCACCCATACAAGGTGGACATGAATACATGAGAAAGAAAATTAGGATGGTGGACACTTGATTAAAAGGTCAAATGCAAGCAACTTGCCAATTGGCAAGTGCCATGCTTTTGTCATGCATTGGTACTATTTAGATAACAAAGCAGAAGCTGTGGCATGAACTACAAGCAGCAACTACAAGTGAAGAAAAAGTAAAGTCTACGTTGTTTTTCACTTGGGGACTCTATAACCCTACATTCTAAAAAATGGTATCCAGCTTTGAAGGAAAGCAGATTAATACATACATACAGAGAGACAGACATAAATGTAAAGAGGCAAAATCAGTTACCTTCACAACAAGCAGGGGATAAGTCACAACAGTCGCCCCAAGTTTAACAATAGCTCCAAGAAGAAATACCTGACCGAAGAAGCGCCATAGAACGTGAAAACACCAAAATGAATGTAAAAGCATTGCAACGGCAACAACAAGAGATGCAAAACACGAGGTCATTGGTCTACCTCCAATGCAGTCACTCCTTTTGTGGCTTTCTTACTCAAGGTGAGTCTTTCCTTCAGCTGCTTTAGCATGGTCGCATACAGCATGAATTGTATGGAAGGGTTGCTCACCTGCGAACAACCAAAAATCCTCCACTTGAGCATCAGTATAACATTATACAAGGGCCTATAATCCTCCACTTGAGCATCAGTACAACATTTTGCAAAACATGAAAATGGCCATGTGATTGGTGCCCATGGATTGACTTACATTTCTCATTTATTTTTGGAAAGCATTACACGCTGCACATCTGGTGTAAATTTAGTCATATGCAATTACAAACAAAAGAGAAGTGCAATTAGAAAAACCTCTGGCTGCAATTCTACACATCAGCAAAATCCTTTTGCTCAAGCCTAATACTACTTTCCCCCCTTTCTACCAGCACACGAGTCATTTCTTGATAGGAAGTGTACCATATAAAAAATTAGAGAGAACTTAATTTTAAAAAATTAAGACATGGGTTGTTCAATTTAAGAGCTGAGATTGTGATTATGATACCGAATTCCCATGAGTCGATCTTTTGCCCCTTTGAGAGGATGTACTGCATGAAAGCACAAGTGTTTGATGGGTTCCAATTGCCTATGTAAAGAGTATCTTTTGGATCTTGATTTGCCGTCTTTCTCCCAATGAGTGCATTCAATCCAAATGTTAGCACAGCTCTGCACCCATTCAAACGCACCCATTCAAACAGAATTCCTTAGTGGCATTATAAAGCAACTGCCTTAAGAACTCTCTACTTAGCTGCATTTTAAAGGTGTGTGTTTAGATGCACTATTGAATTGAATTGCAAAATAAGAAAATGCACTAAAACTACTTTTTTGGTCATTTTCCTTTTAATTAAACTGTATTCGTCACTTGTGCATCCAAAAATGACCAAACACTACTTTAAAAACATCATAACTATACACTCCAATTGAATTGAATTGCCATTATCATTCTAAATAATGTGGATATGATGAATTTGTTGTTTTTGTTAGCATTACATTGAGGTTCTGTTTTAGGAGAATTCCTTGTGAGTATTTACATACCAATCCGTCCAGCCAGATTACTCAGCGAGTGAGAATGGGAAAACTCAAAATCAGGTGATCCAATCATCAGGGGAGTCACCTTTTGAATTTGATGTTTTTGGAGGTTATTCATTGTTTTCTATGGTGTGGCCCATATGATGCTTTGATTGGCTTGATTTTGTGTTGCCCCATTTTCATGGTAGGTGAACTTGCTAGATGATTGGATTCCATACAAACAGTATGGTGGGGCCCATATGTAGCTAGTTGTGAGAAATTTTTTATGATTGTTGTAGAGGAACCTGCCTCCAGACTTTGATGGAACATAATAGGCTACTTCCTCACTTGAATGCTAGTAAACGTCACTAATCTTCATTCTTACTCCTGATTAGATGGGACACATCGAGTTTGCAATTCAGTTAATTCGTGCATTTAGATACATCATTTCAGACTGTAAATGATCTCTATTCTAATCCGTTTGAGAGACAAACACAACCAGACATCATTTAAGGCCCATTTGGGAGACCCAAAATTTAATTCTAGTTCTTTTTTGTTTTTTCCAGCACAACCAATCCACCTTGTAAGTAGAATCTAAATCACAACAAAGGAAAGAAAGGAAAGGAGCCCTTGTTGTCTTGCTAAGGATTTGAGTGTGCTGAGTTAATTTACTTGAAAATTTCACTAGAATAGGATTTCAAATCTCTACAGATGCCCCACCTAAGTCTCAATGAGTTGAAAGCTGAAATTTCAAATAGTAGAAATCGTCAAGAGCTTAAAACCATTACTAAAAAATTAAAAAAAAACAAACAATGCCCAACAATATATATATATATATATATATATATATATATATATATATATATATATATATATATATATATATATATATAGAAATCGTTCTTTTCATACTGTCGAGTTCTGATTTAAACAGTGAATTCCCCAACACTAATTAAGAAAATCTAATATCTTCACCCACTTACCTTTGATAGCCTTGGGAAGAATTGGGTTACTCAAATTCTGCAAAAAACACACAAATCCAAGCTTATTTTATAAACTATTAGACAAATGTCATGGATGCAACTTGTTTAAGATGAGAATTTCATGCGGTCACCTGTTTGTGGTCCCTTTATGGCTGTCTACCAGGGTTGTCCAATCATCAAAATGGGACAACCCAAAAATCAGATTGTCCACACATCGCACGAACATACCTAAAGCGCACACCATCTGGTCACCAAAGCCATTGATTTGGTGAGCCTGGAATGAGCCATGAGACAGTTACAACCAATGGTTCATATTTAATGGAGACCTTGAACAGTTGTCATTATCAATGGTTCATAATGCTCCTTGCAGAAGATAAGTTATTACTTACATAACTTTCAGTCATGGATCAACCAAAAGTTCATCAATGGAACAACATAAAATACATCAAAAGAAAAGAAATTGGCAACTGCCCATGTTTACAATAAAAGGATAGCTTAGTTAATTTTTTTTTTTAAAAAAGGCATTTTTATGAAGTCACATCATGTCGACACTTAAATGCGTCTGCATATTAGATAGTCCTAAACATGGCTCATATATAGAAACAATTTTATGTTTGCATTTACCTATTGTTACCTTTTATTTTGTGAAACTTCTTCAACATATAACAAGTTATTACAGGTAAATATTCATTATTTATTTTGAGGATTCTTTCACAATTCACATGTTATCATATAAATAAACTAAAGCATAGCATTTTATTATTTCACGTAGGAGTGACAAGGGAAAAAAGATGGGGTTTCGACAAATAGAGCAACATGGGAAATCCCAATACTAGCATGCAACATTAGATGGCACAGGGCCAATTGGAACTCTTCCTGCAATGACAGAGTAGCAGGTCTGCTTATTTTTTGAAGAACATACAATATTGCTGATCTTCTTTAAAAGCTCATACAATGCTTCAATTTCACTTACGCTGACTGCAAAGAAAATAAAGCACAAATTATCATCAATGTTATATTGGAAATTGCTTTAACGAGGTATCGAAAAAGCATAAAACATTAATTCAAACTGGTCACACTTGAAGCAGTTTCCCCTCGAAAACAAAAACAAAAATGATGGAGCATGTGGTTTAATTCTGAATGAAGTATCTGCCTATGGAGTACATTCACAGGTATGGAACTTAAAGAAATTGATGGGGGCCTGCACAAATAATCCAACCTAAACACATCTTTCAAAACAGTTATTAAAAAACCTAACTATCTGATTTGGACTGAACAAAGCTCACTCTATACTGGCCCTATATTAAAAAAAGTTCCACAATCAGCTGACCACCAAATACAGCTATCCCCTTCACCCATGCTCTTGAACAAGGATAGCTGATGTCAACAAGAGATAAGTACTATCTACAGAGAAGTGATAGATGCACTTCTAGATAGAGCCCATTTCATGCCTTCAAAAAATCATAGTAATCCCAATAATAAGCTCTGTTTACAAGTATCCACAAATTGACATTTGGTTGAGAGCTTTGCTACAGCCATGCATGTGCAATGAAGCTCATGAACATGCCACCACTACCAGAAAAATGGGCAAAGGCTAAGGATTTAATCCATAGCCATAGACCTATGGCTACGGATTAAATCCGTAGCACGACTGTCGTCGTAGGTGTCGAAACAATAGGTCTAAAAACTATGGCTACAGATATAATCCGTAGCAATAGGTTAAAATAGCTACGGATATAATCCATAGCAAAATTTCTGTAGCCAAAAGAACCTACAGCTACGGATATTATTGGTAGCTAAAAGTAGTGTTGGATCCGTAGCAATATGCTGAATTTTATAACAACTACGGTTAATATCCGTAGCTATAGCCTACATTAAAAAAAATTTATAATCATTCATTCATTCAGTCAATTACCACCTGCATAATCATTAATTCATTCAATTACCACATGCATAATCATTCATTCATTCAATTACAATCATTCATTCATTCAATTACCACCTGCATAATCATTCATTCATTCAATTACAACCATTCATTCATTCAATTACAAACACATATGAGCTGCCTCAGATTGAAGCAACTACTAATGGTGAAGAGTTACAAGGCCATTTAGCAATGGTGAACCAAGAACCATTCTCTGGCTTCATATGAGCTACCTCAGATTGAAGCAAGAGGCAAGAGAAACACTTTCATTTCAGTTGCGGATGACTTCCATAGCTAGCTGGTGAGCAGTCTTGTTCTGTAACTTTGCAAGTTCATCCATAGCTTCATATGTGTCTTTGTCAGCAAAAACCTTTAGATTAAATCATGTCGGTGCCTTTGTTATGCCCTCCCACTTCTCAATTGTCTCTTTCAGTTTGTCAAAACCCTGCATAGGATAGGAAGAAACTTAATGTATGCTTACCTTGCCGGTATAGAACCGTTCAGATTTTCTATTAGTTGCCCCAGGAATGATATGTAGATGAAAATGGGGCAAAACCAAGCATTAAGACACTGCTGATATAGAAATTTTTTGTGGTAGTGTTCTTTTAAAAATGGTTAGACATTTGCTAAATTTTAGATCCCAAAACCCATGAAATAATTCAAGTTGCAAGTGTGGCTGGAAGAAATTCAGATGTTGTAAATGACATGACCCAAATACAAACTTGGGTACTCACCAGGCGGGTTGTGAAATTGCTGAAAGATTCTCCCTATTGGCGTTTGCGACTCCAGTTGTAGGTTTAGGGATTTGAGAATATATTTACGTTTTAGGTTTAGGTTTAGGTTTTACGTTTTAGGTTTAGGTTTAGGTTTTATGTTTAGGTTTAGGTTATAAGTGTAGGTTATAGGTTTAGGTTATAGGTTAAGGTTTAGGGAATTGAGTTTAGGTTATAGGTTATAGGTTTAGGTTATAAGTTATAGGTTAAGGTTTAGGCTATAGGTTAAGGTTTAGTTTAGGTTATAGGTTTAGGTTTAGGGCATTGAGAATGGGATTTGAGATCGGGTTTACGTTTGGGTTTTAGGTTTAGGTTTAGGTTATAGGTTATAAGTGTAGGTTTAGGTTTAGGTTATAGGTTTAGGTTTAGGTTTAGGTTATAGGTTTTGGGATTTGGGAATAGTTTTAGGTTATAAGTATAGGTTTAGGTTTAGGTTTTATGTTTAGGTTAAGGTTATGGGTTTAAGTTATATGTTTAGGTTTAGGTTATAAGTGTAGGCTATAGGTTTAGGTTTAGGTTTATGTTAGGTTATAGGTCAAGGTTTAGGGAATTGAGTTTAGGTTATAGGTGTAGGTTATAGGTGTAGGTTATAGGTTAAGGTTTAGGTTTATGTTTAGGTTTTGGGATTTGAGAATAGGTTTAGGTGAAGGTTATAAGTTTAGGTTTAGGAAATTGGGTTCGGGTTTAGGTTTAGGTTTAGGTTAGGGAGTTGAGATTAGGATTAGGTGTAGATTAAGGTTTAGGGAATTGAGAATAGGTTAAGGTTATAAGTTTAGGTTTAGGAAATCGGGTTCAGGTTCAGGATTGGGTTTATGTTTGGGTTTTCAAGTTTAGGTTTAGGTTTTGGTTTTGGTTTAGATTATAGGTTTTTGGATTTGAGAATCGGTTCGGGTTTAGGTTATAGGTTTTAGTTTTTGTTTAGGTTTCGGTTATCAGTTTTTGGATTTGAGAATGGGTTATGGTTTAGGTTTAGGAAATCGGGTTCAGGTTCGGGATTGGGTTTAAGTTTGGGTACTTTTCAAGTTTAGGTTTAGGTTTGGGTTAGGGAGTTGAGATTAGGATTAGGTGTAGGTTAAGCTTTAGGGAATTGAGTTTAGGTTATAGGTTTAGGGAAAGGTTAGGTTTAGGTTATATGTTTTGGGATTTGGGAATAGTTTTAGGTTATAAGTATAGGTTTAGGTTTAGGTTTTAGGTTTAGGTTTAGGTTTAGGTTTAGGTTTTGGGATTTGAGAATGGGTTATGGTTTAGGTTTAGGAAATCGGGTTCAGGTTCGGGATTGGGTTTAAGTTTAGGTTTTCAAGTTTAGGTTAGGTTTGGGTTAGGGAGTTGAGATTATGATTAGGTGTAGGTTTAGCTTTAGGGAATTGAGTTTAGGTTATAGGTTTAGGGAAAGGTTAGGTTTAGGTTATAGGTTTTGGGATTTGGGAATAGTTTTAGGTTATAAGTATAGGTTTAGGTTTAGGTTTTAGGTTTAGGTTTAGGTTTAGGTTTGGGTTTTGGGATTTGAGAATGGGTTCGGGTTTAGGTTATAGGTTTTGGTTTCGGTTTAGGTTATAAGTTTTGGGATTTGATAATGGGTTCGGGTTTAGGTTATAGGTTCTGGTTTCGGTTTAGGTTATAGGTTTTGGGATTTGATAATGGGTTCGGGTTTAGGTTATAGGTTTTGGTTTTGGTTTATGTTATAGGTTTTGGTTTAGGTTATAGGTTAACGGTTTAAGTTAAGGTTTAGGTTTAGGTTATAGGTTTTTGGATTTGAGAATGGGTTCGGGTTTAGGCTATAGGTTTTGGTTTTGATTTAGGTTATAGGTTTTGGGATTTGAGAATGGGTTCGGATTTAGGTTATAGGTTTTGGTTTTGGTTTAGGTTATAGGTTTTTGGATTTGAGAATGGGTTCAGGTTTAGGTTATAAGTTTTGGTTTCGGTTTAGGTTATAGGTTAACGGTTTAGGTTAAGTTTTAGGTTTAGTTTATAGGTTTTTGGATTTGAGAATGGGTTTGGGTTTAGGTTATAGGTTTTGGTTTTGGTTTAGGTTAAGGTTTAGGTTATAGGTTTTGAGATTTGAGAATGAGTTCGGGTTTAGTTCGGGATTGGGTTTAAGTTTGGGTTTTCAAGTTTAGGTTTAGGTTTAGGTTAGGGAGTTGAGATTAGGATTAGGTGTAGGTTGAGCTTTAGGGAATTGAGTTTAGGTTATAGGTTTAGGGAAAGGTTAGGTTTAGGTTATAGGTTTTGGGATTTGGGAATAGTTTTAGGTTATAAGTATAGGTTTAGATTAGGTTATAGGTTAAGGTTTAGGTTTAGGTTATAGGTTTTGGGATTTGAGAATGGGTTCGGGTTTATAGGTTTTTAGATTTGAGAATGGGTTCGAGTTTATAGGTTTTTGGATTTGAGAATGGGTTCGGGTTTAGGTTATAGGTTTTGGTTTTGGTTTTGGTTTAGTTATAGGTTTTGATTTAGGTTATAGGTTATAGGTTTATGTTAAGGTTTAGGTTTAGGTTATAGATTTTGGGATTTGAGAATGAATTCGGGTTTAGGTTATAGGTTTTGGTTTTGGTTTAGGTTATAGGTTTTAGTTTAGGTTATAGGTTATAGGTTATAGGTTTAGGTTATAGGTTTTGGGATTTGAGAATGGGTTCGGGTTTAGGTTATAGGTTTTGGTTTAGGTTTAGGTTATAGGTTATAGGTTAAGGTTTAGGTTTAGGTTTAGGTTATAGGTTTTGGGATTTGAGAATGGGTTCGGGTTTAGGTTATAGGTTTTGGTTTTGGTTTTGGTTTAGGTTATAAGTTTTGGTTTAGGTTTAGGTTTAGGTTTAGTTTATAGGTTTTGGGATTTGAGAATAGGTTCGGGTTTAGGTTATAGGTTTTGGTTTTGGTTTTGGTTATAGGTTTTGGGATTTAAGAATGGGTTCGGGTTTAGGTTATTGGTTTTGGTTTAGGTTATAGGTTTTTGGATTTGAGAATGGGTTATGGTTTAGGTTTAGGAAATTGGGTTCAGGTTCGGGATTGGGTTTAAATTTGAGCTTCCAAGTTTAGGTTTAGGTTTAGGTTAGGGAGTTGAGATTAGGATTAGGTGTAGGTTTAGCTTTATGGAATTGAGTTTAGGTTATAGGTTTAGGGAAAGGTTAGGTTTAGTTTATAGATTTTGGGATTTGGGAATAGTTTTAGGTTATAAGTATAGGTTTAGGTTAGGTTATAGGTTAAGGTTTAGGGATTTGAGTTTAGGTTATAGGTTTAGAGAATTGAGTTTAGGTTATAGGTTTAGGGAAAGGTTATGTTTAGGTTATAGGTTTTGGGATTTGAGAATAGTTTTAGGTTATAAGTATAGGTTTAGGTTAGGTTATATGTTAAGGTTTAGGGATTTGAGTTTAGGTTATAGGATTAGGTTTAGGGATTTGAGTTTAGGTTATAGGATTAAGTTTAGGCTTTAGGTTTAGGTTTAGGTTTAGTTTTGGGTGTGGTCCCTGTAAATACAAATATAAACATGGCTTATCCAAATGGTCAGGCCCTTCCAATGTCGTCCATAGGAAATGGACAGCTTCATCATGGTCATAACAACGGTTCCCACCTTCCAGGGACCCCCGCTCATCCGAATAGCTCCGACGCACATCCGGGTCTGATCCATTAATTTCGAGCAGATACATAAACATGGCCTGTCCAAATGGCTAGGCCCCTCCAATGTCATCCATAGGAAATGGACAGCTTCATCATGGTCATAACAGCGGTTCCCACTTTTCAAGGACCCCCGCTCTTCCGGATAGCTCCGACGCACATCCGGGTCTGCTCCATCAATTTTGAGCAAATACATAAATACGGCCTGTCCAAATGGGCAAGCCACTCCAATCATGTGCATTCTTGACAAGGGACATACCAAATGCTTGAATCTGAAATATGCAGCTCCAATCCTCCCACATGCAACATCCACCTGAAAGAATGCACATAACCGTCATGCTTGAGTAATCAATACAAGAATCTACAAGTAAGGAATGATGAAAACTAAATGCAAGGAAAATATAAAATTCCCCTGATGTAAAATGTATTTAAATTGACCTTGAGTCGATTGGATACTCGTAGAATAGAAACATGGACTGAATATGAAAAAGTTGCTCCATATTCCACTGCAATTGAACATGACACTAACACTTGCATGCCGTAACATGAAGCAAAGTTTAAAAGGAAAAGAAAAAAATAAAAGGTTTAGAAACTTGAGAGATTATTCCGCTTTCGACTTGAGTCGACACAGTCTCAATCAAGAGTCAATTATACTGAGGTTTTTGAAGTTTTCATTTATTTCAAGAAAATCTCGGGCTTTCTTGAGTTAAAACCATTCAGAAAAGAAGAAGAAAATATAAAGAAAAAGAAAAAAGAGTTGAAATTGAGTTGTAAAAAAACTCAACTTCATTCCTAATGACGTTGAGCAAACTCAGCCAATCTTTGCGTCTACTTGATGAGGTTTCAAACAACGAAATGAGATAATTACATCATTGGTAGTAAAAAAACAATGTTGTGTTTTTACATGGGATACTAGGCAGATGTTTCTGATTGTTGGAAACATACTTCTAGGAATTCCAAGAACACTGTCACTTTCTACACCATAAGCAAGCACCACCTGCACAAGTCAGCATTTTTAGTTGAATAAAGGAATCTTGAGAAAATTTTCAAAAAACAAAACTGGTTCCAAGAGCATTTGTAGTTGAATAAAGGACATGAGAGACATTGAAATGAGATCATTATCTGCCTATAAAACCCTTTCTGGGTGTGTAAAGCTTACCACATCATAGATATCCCGAAGCTCAAAAAGTGATACGCTGGTTCTAAGAGATACATTTCCAAAGAAGGAACACTGCTTGTTAGAAACAACCTGAGAAAACTGGTTAAACCACAATCTGTTGCAAGTTTTTGGCAAAACAAAGCTCAATTACAAGTGTATGCCTTCATGAAAATCAGTCATATGACCCATTTTATTAATAGCATACAAAGTATGACATGTTCACTGGACCATTAGATGCATATCATTGTGAATTCTGACTTGAATACACTAGTGTCTACCACCAGAGAATGAGCCATAAATTAAGCGACAAACTTGAAAATATACATGGTGTGAGAAATCACTTGAAATGAGGTGCATGCTGAGAAGGAAAAAAAAAAAAAACAATGGCCATACATATGGTGCATGTTGAGGTGCCCATAAATGTGGTGGCATTAATGGAATCCATGGGAATACATTTTCAATTGCAGTCATGGAAATCATTATTGGATAACTTTTACATTCTATTTTCTATTTCCTTTTTTCCCACCAATCAAATAGGCATGGACTCGTGTTGAAAGTCAAATAAATAAAAATCTAAAATCTCCATAACACATTTGCCAACAAAGTTAGTACTACTAAATGACAAGCACCCCACCAATCAGGCAAGTGTTAATAATGGTCTTAACCAAAATCTCACATTATCTTTAGAAGTTTCACCTAAAAATTGATGGAAAAAAATTGAAAATGAAAATGAAAATACTTGTACCTTTTTATTGACAAGCAAGGTACCCTTCACAGCACAACCATTGTAGAACAACCTGACCTGGATAAGTAAAGGCTAGAGGATAGAGAAACAAAAACAGAAGTTCCATCAAGAACAATTGATTATGAAAGGGATTTGGACTAGCATTAAAGAAAAGACATAGACATAATGTACATATTGGATCCCCAGTGACGGATTTGTGTAGTTTTAATGTTGAAGATTTCTCCACAACTTCAGCCTGATCCAGCATTCTCTAAAGGAAGAAAGTCATTCAACTAACATACACCAAAAAACAAGCACAAGATGGAGAAACATAAAGATAACAAAAATGATATAAGTGGTGATGGACAGCTTCACTGTCCTTGCAGCCAAGATTCTTTTTACAAATCGCTCTTCACCTACAAAACATGGATGGATTCACATATGGGAACGAAATGTAACTAAACCAACTCAAAATGATGTGCATTTTCAGATGAAGAATTATGCATGTCCTGCTCATGAGCATATAGGAACTTTTGAGGAAGAATCCACATACAAGATGGTGTCTGTAATCCATCAGATCCACATTGTGCAAGCATCCTAACCCGACAAGGATTCAGAATTTACTAGCCCCGTGCCATATGCGTTGAATCCCGTGACGATACAATGTCGTCAAAAGAAAGGTGAAAAGAAGAAAATTTAACTCAGAACAAGAGACAACAAATCTATAGAAAAGATCAAAACCATATTTTGATCCATCTCAGCGAGAGAGAGAGAGAGAGAGAGAGAGAGAGAGAGAGAGAGAGAGAGAGAGAGAGAGAGCTCTAATTGAGATGATCCAAATTGAAACTGCTTTGATTGAGATTATCCAAATTGTTATCAATTTAGATATCAGGTCAGGGATGCCCACTGTTGATAATGCAGGCCATTGATCTATTGTGTCCCACCATGTATTGGTCATGCATTAGATATCTCCTAAATAGAACATCTTAACATCTTTTATTTGTGGCATTAAGGCATGCAATTCGGAATATGTTGAGGGTCAAATATTGCATATCAGACCCAGTTATTGCCGGGATTTACGAACAAGATGCGATTTAACAGCCTGATTTACTGGTATTTGTGTTGCAAGGTGACTTTAGGAGCTTTGATTGTAAAAGAGCACTAAAAGCATATATTCGATGCTCAAAATTCACCAGAGCATAGGACGGACTCCAGGGGACCAAGATTGATGAATTTACACGCCAGGAATCTGGAAAAATCGAGAAACAGAAGCTCAAGTGGCCTGAAAAACGTCCAAAATGCGAGATCACAGGGTTCCCGCCATCCGTTCAGCTCGAAACTCCATATGTGACCTGGGGACCAGAAATGAACCGTACACGTCAAATTTCATCCCCCGGATCCCTGTGGAAGCAGCTCAACGGACAGATCAGCCCCTGAAATCATGATTTGGGGCCCGCCTATCATCTGGATACTCTTCAGATTTGGTCCCAACGTGTTAAATGAGCTGACAATACGGATGAACGGAGTAGAATTCTCACGAGCATCATGCTAGAGCCTGCATGTACGTCGCATGTACATGGAGTACAAGTGCACGAGCCGTGCACGGGATTTCCCAAAGTCGGTCAGCGGGCGCTGACCGACGTCTCCTTCTCCAATTCAAAAACTACAACAGCGTCTTCGCTGGTTGGGAGTTTTTGTGTTGTGGGGTCCGTTCACTACTCCATTGAGTGATCTGAACCGCTCAATTGTCTCTGGAGTAGGGTATTAACCTTACCTAGATGTACTTTTGTCTCCATACAAGAAAATGTAAGATCTTAGCCGTTAATCAGAGGATGAACGGTGGAGTAGATAACCTTACGGGCCACATCTATTCCACTCCAAAAGGGGTCCTTCATGAATGTTTTTTCGTCCTGAATTCATTGGACGGGTATCAAGAACATCTCTGTGGGGTCCACCAAATGTCACAGCGCACGAGTGCACGTTCTCTGTTTCGCAACAGGGAGTTCCGGTTTTCCCTTGTGGGCCACCACCGTAGAACAAAGGTCCAATCAGGACCGTCCATCATGTTTAAAAGGGTCCCATAAACACGGTCTAGGTGGCGAAATTTCAAGACACATCAGAGATCGGTTTTCGATCAGTCAAACGAAACATGGACGGTGTAATGAAAAACTCCATGGGATACATCAACGGACGACCAAAAATGCACCATTCCGACTGGAATCTCGAGAGTATTTCGATGGATGGTGTGGATTTCTCCTTCGGCATCAAGCATAAGTCCCACCAAGAATCAGCGTAAGCCAAGTTACGCAGGACTGCGGCATCTTTTGTTCGCTGCGAGAGAAGCTGCGGAGGATTCTCTCACCGACTTCAGCTTCCGTTCCTTCATTGCTATAAAGAGAAGAAGAGAGAGAGAGGGGGAGGATTCACGGCTGGAGAGCTTGGACCAGGGGAGCTTAGCTTCGCGGCTGGGTTGGACGTGGCAGAGAGAGACAGGGAGTTTTGTTTATTTTTATTTTTATTTTTATTTTTATGTTTTGTTTTGTTCAAAGATGATTAGCCCAATCATGTGTGGCTAAATCCTCTTAGCTAGGGCTAAGAGGTGAAGCTTGTAGCATGATGGGAGACGCTATCTTTTGCCTTTTGTTTATACTGAATTGAGGTTGATTTCAGTTTAATTAAAGGAATACTTTTAGTTTTCAATGGTTGGTTGTGACTGAAATTACAATGGGTCTGCGATGGCTTTGAGTATTTCTTTTTTCCCTTTTTATGTTTATGACGTCAGGAAGCCCTGTTGTTCACCATCGTCTCCTGGGCATGGTCGGATGACGGTACCCTTCCTAACCTTCATGGCATGTTGATTGGTTAGGTAATTAGTTTAATTCTGTTGTTTACCATCGTCTCTTGGGCATGGTGTGGTGATGGAATCCATTCTAATTCATATACCCTTCATCTCTTGAAAACTATATCAATGGCAGTTCAGTTGATTTCATGAATCAAGAGTAGTTCTCCCTGATCTCTACAAGTGGATCCTCTGAATCCCTAGTTTCCTTCCTCTGAATTTCTTAAAGTTTTAGATTAATTATTCCACAATTATTTCTCAATTATTATTTGATTTAGAATTCATCTTAGTCTAGTTCTAGTTCTAGTTAGTTTCAGATAACGTACAGGTTTCAGTCCCTGTGGATTCGACCTCGGTCTTACCGAGATTATTACTACATCACAACCCTATACTTGGGGAGTGAATAGAATAGAAACACAACAATCGTCTGCATTCAACTTGAAAAGCTTCCTAATATTGATTGCTTGGGATCTTCCAATTCATGACATTTTTTTTCCTTTTTGGGGCACTCCATCCACACTGGGACCAATGGTCCTAACTACCAAACAATTGATGTATGACAATATGAGAATTGAAGAATTGATGAAAATATATGGCCCATGTATCATATAATTCCTCTTGTGCAGGATCTCCTCACTGTCATTTGCTGTGAGTTTAACAGGTGATGACACAGGCATATAATGGTGGGTCCCATACAATGGACATGTACAGAACTCACGTACATGCAAATCTAAGCTATTTGAAGACTGGCGGTCAAACTGTAAAAGACGAATCCGCAATTAACTCAACAGTCAATATTTCTAACAACACAAATAACAAAAGCACATAC
The DNA here is from genome assembly GCA_021015155.1 of Magnolia officinalis. Taxonomy (NCBI): domain Eukaryota; kingdom Viridiplantae; phylum Streptophyta; class Magnoliopsida; order Magnoliales; family Magnoliaceae; genus Magnolia; species Magnolia officinalis. The sequence continues at coordinate 6,556 of JAJHSJ010002460.1, read as the reverse complement.
ACATCAGATTGATAGAAATATTGCTAATAGTTTTCAGTTTTATGATTGATTTGAAATGGGATCAGTCAGCAATTATTCATAGGATGCCTACAGCTAATTAGTAGATCAACATGTGGCGGCACATCAAATGTGGACCACTGATCAAGTATTTATAACCATCCATTTTCTTCATAGATGTGACGCATTGATGAGCACATCCGCCTGATGATGAACAACTGAAATCTTGTCATGAATTCACCGTAAAATGCTTCTGATGAGAACTTCCAATTATAAGAGGGAAAACATCGTGTCCATGAGTCCATCACAAAAATAGTTGTTTACCAAAATACAAAAGCCTCACATATTGGAGCCTTGTACAAAATCAGGTATGTTCGGTGGGTGCCATGGTATTACAATTGCTGGCCTACATTTCAAAAGATCACACAGTTCACATAATCCAGGCATGAACAATAGGTAAAAAATGACTAGTATAAAAATCTAACTACTAGTGTTCCATTCTCCAATCAGCTTTTATGGACATGTTTAACATGAAAAAATGTCAAGAGGGCCCAAAGATCATTAGGATCTGATCATACCATCAAGAGATCAAGATCAATGATCTAGAAGAAAAGCTGGACAAATTGCAGTAAAAATAAAAAATAAAAAATCTTCAATTGAATAATGAGGGGAAAAATCTGATCAGCTGCATATGTTACGTAACATCCATGCTGTCAAGCAGTTCCAATTTCTCCTTGCAATATCCATGCTGATTATTTTAAAAAAAAATAAAAAATAAAAATAAAAAATAAAAAATAAAAAACATACAATGTTTTATGGTGGAATGGCCAAATACAGCCACCAGAATACTCATCATGCTGCTACGTTTTCCCCACCAATGTGTCCTATGAAAAGGACATGTGAGCCATGCAAAAGGTGGGAATATCACAGTGATCACCTGGCGCAAAAATCAGGCTGATCCACTCGCCAAATGGACCACACCATTTCATGATTTCTGCACCAGGTGATTGTCATGATTGTTCCCGCCTTCTGCATAACAATGACAGAGTTACAATAGTACCTGTATGAAAATGAAACCAGCAAACCTAGAACCCCAGTTAGGTAAAATTTCAAAATTTCCTGAACCCTCGGCACCTAATAATCTTGATTTCTCCAATTTTCCCAAAACCCCAAAAACCAAAATTTGCAAAGTTCCCAAATTTTCCATCTACCCTAACACCTAATTTCTCAAAATCCCCAAATTCCCTGAACCACATCTCCTAATGTTCCAATATCCTTTATCTAGTCCATAGCCATCCTTCAACACTTTTCTCATCTAAAACCCTCACTTCAATATCAATCCAAAACACAATTTGAACCTAAACTTTAAATATGTAATCTGCAAATAGTTTCAATTCTCAGAAAATCTGCTATAAGTTTTGGTGTAAGAAAGTGAAGAAAAATGATGGCTAGGAATGTCTAATGTGTGTGATTTTTGAAACACACAACATTCGTGACATGACCCACAAGAGAGATGGCCCTTATTGATACATTACCCTGCAATGTGCGCTGTGGAGAGATGGCTCCACCATATTCTAGTTCTAGTAGCTCTACCTTACCATTTGGCTTGAAGAAGCACTATAACATCGATAAAATCAAGATGCGATTTCAGGAACTAAGTTTTGACATGCAACACGCTTCCATTGACTAGCAAGAATTACTCAAAAGAAATATCTCCAACAGGAATTACTTTCCAAGAAAATGTTGTTCATCTGATGTAAGGACAGTAAATATTTTCAAAAAACAATAGCAGCGAAAGCTCTGCCTTCCCATGAGAGCTGTGCTCATCCATGCAGAGCTTTCTTTTTTTGGATGATGTCTCACTTCAGTTCCCACAAAACTCAAGCAGAAAACATAATCCATCTAAATAATAACAACCAACCATTGCATGACTGACTAAAATCAAACAAGTCCGGTACATCTATAACCGACGAACCATAATGTATTATAACCATAAAAAAGAGCATGACACAATAATTCTTAAATGATAATTCATGTCAATTGCATATTCCACTCTATGACTATTATGAGTTGCATATAGTGCATATGTTCTAGCAGCATATGTTCTAGCATATTCACCTTCTCTCTAACTCCAATATTCTTTTCTTAAGCAACAGGCCGAACACAAATACATGGCCCAAAACAATGATCAAACAACAAAAGGAAAAAAAAAAAGAATAAGGAAAAAAAGGGAGGTCAGCGCCCTACACATCTCTATCCCATGGCCACTATTCACGAGCTAGATTGACAAAGCCCAAAATCCAAAAAGCCCCAAATAAAATTAGCCAAAATCAAAAAAATTAGGGAATCGACACTGCAAATCCATAATTAGGGAATCGACACTACAAATCCACAAAGCCCTAAACCCTAAAAGACCTCTAATACATGACTGTCTTCTCTTAGACAACACCTCTACACTAATCCACAATTAGGGAATCGATACTACAAATCCCTAATTAGGGATTCGAAACTCAAATATTCCCAATACACAAATCATTAGACAATGTTACTTGAAGGATTAAAAAATGCCAAAAAATGCTCGAATTGATATGAATAGATAAGGAGAGAGAGACAGAGAGAGAGAGAGAGAGAGAGAGAGAGAGAGAGATACCTGATGTTGCAGCAGAATGCTCCTTGATGTGCGGTAGATCGAGTGGAGAGGGAGATACCTGATGTTACAGCAGAGGGCCGAGGAGATAGAAAGAGAGAGAGGAGTAGGGTTTTGAGAGAGACAGAGAGATAGGGATAGAGAGAGTGAGAGTGAGAGGGAGAGGGAGAGGGAGAGGGAGAGGCAAAGGCAGAGAGAGGGAGGGAGAGGGTCAGTGTAACGTCCTGAAAATCGGGGGTCGAGTAGTAACTCAACTCCCGAGTTTCAAAACATCACTTATGTAACATATATGATTATGATTAAATGTTGTCTGTGTTAGTGCATTAATCATGAGTGGGATTATACCAAAACAGTAATTCATACTCCAGATCAAGTTGTAAAACGCAAGCGGAAGACTGAAAGACATAAATAAACGTATATAAGTCAAAAGATCACGATTGGTCTCCAGAGTATGAATACATCACTGAGTCACCATATACATGTAATAGTCTCAAAATTAAAATGTCAAAACAGTACAACTACAATGATAATCCCTGTAGCCCCGTCGATCCGGATAGCCTAAGCGAAGCCGCCGGAGAACTGCATATAAGAGAACTCGTCCTGATCATCGTAGTAGTCAGGCTCGGCCTCCTGAGTCGCATTAGCATCTGCATCTAAGACAGAGTCTGGTGGGTGTTCGGAACACCGTCCCAGAACGTGGGAGTGAGTGATCAACTCAGTGAAATCATAGAGCAAAGGTTGACATGTTATCAATTTAGTCAAGCAGTAATGATAAAGCAGTACAATCAAACAATCTTAGATACTCTTATTAATGCAAGGATGAAATGTAGTCATGATGCATGCCCTCGCCTACACTCCTTCGTGTGACACTATCTTACGGTCGTGGCATGCTTTCTTCCCTCTGTGCTCTTCAACCCGGGGCACATACAGTGCGATGTTATGAGCGTGATTACCAAGTTTTTATTAGCCCTTTTGATAAAGCAAGATTGGGAAACTAAAGTACCTCCCTTATATCATTCCCAAACAAGGATCCATTTTAGGGTCGTCAGTCTTAGTAAATTTCATATGATGTTACGGTTCTAAGTCGCTGCAATGGGCTCGTCGCAAAATTAGTACAGGCCTAATGTATACTCTAATTATTACGGAAAGGCTCGTCGCCTCTACGCAGGTTTAGAGTATGCTCAAGGTCACTACAAAGGGCTCGTCACCAAATCAGTGTAGACCAACATCTTGAATACAGTGTCTCATACCACCTTATTCGGCTCACGAGTCTGGGTTGCTCAGTGGTCACTACGGGGAGGCTCATTGCCCCAGCGTAAGCCGACAGCTCGACCACGGTGTCCCATACCACCTTGTTCGGCTCATGAGTCTTAGTGGATCGAGGTACCATGGTCGAACGGGGTTTCGCTGGTGAGTTCGGTACCTTAGGTTCAAACAATAATGTCCATACATGGTGAACATACAATAGGCAAATCGGGTTACTTGGTGAGCTCGACTAATACGAGCGCGCATCGTATCAATCGACATGAAGTGCGTAAGCACTCCGTGTGGCCTAACCACTGCCGACGACCAACGCACAACTCAGTTTCGTCAAACACGTCCTACGTGGCGAATGAATCTCAGCCACGAACTCAGGGTCGATTACCGATTGCCTGGACTATATCCTAGTCCCAACTTCATTCAACTTCATCCAGTAATCATATGAGATAGTCAAAGCAATAAAGAACAATGAATTCACTTCGTACAATAATATGAGCATGTGAAATTTAACATCGACATGATTGCACACGCATTCATTCCATGAATAAAACAAACATCATGATATAACGTACATGTAGGAAATCATACACATAATTAAGGTAGCCGAGATTCTATCTCAACCCTCATACAAAGTACTCTTTAGTAATACTTAGCACACTCAAACATTTTTACAAACACTTAGACTACATACATCGTCATATATGATGTATGTTGTTTACACATATATTAGATCAAATCCTTTCACTAGGGAGTTGGCCCGCATACCATGCGCATATACCCACGAGGGATAATCATGGCATGCATGAATCCCAGTTCCATATTCATTTACACATTTCCACAAACACTTGGGCTACACACTGTATCACATATATCGTATTTTTACCGTGACGTGATTTAGGGCAAGTCCTTTCGCTAAGGAGTTGTCGCATATGTAACAAACATATATTCACGACAGATAATCATGTTAGGCACAAATCCATATTCCATACGTATCCAAATATCTCAACATGTACATGGAATGCACTATATGCCACATAGTTCATATAAAACTATAACATGAAACAAACGACGTATTTTGCATGTGAAATAACACCCACATCAAAAATAAATCATTAATCGACATTGAAAGCCTTGAAAATCATAACCTATACGTCTATAGTCCGCACCTTACGCCGTAGAAGCGTAACGAATTCAGTTCGTTCACCCACGCTTCGTCTAAGGCACAACAGCAACTTATTACATGAAATAGGTTAGTTATTTCACCCTTTCAACTATTAGAAACCCTAGAACGGATTAGGGTTAAGTTTTCTTACCTAAGAACGGGATCGGTATCGCTGGTAGAGCGTTATGGAAGTGGTGGTAAGGCACGTGGAATAGCAGAGATCGAATCCCAGGAGTGACTCCAACTTCTCTCTCACTTTCTCTCTCTCTACTCTCTTCTCTCTTCTCTCTCCTAGGGTTTCCCAAATTTGTATGGGATGAGAGAGTGAGGGCTTAAGGCCCTTATATAGGCCCAGAACTGATGGAAATGGCCCCAGGGCCAAGGTATACTTAGGTTATAGCCAAAACCCATTAGTTTCACCTCAACGGAGCACTTCCGGAGCCCCCCTTGAGCCAAAGGTCGGACTTATGCTCTCTGACCATGAATCTAGGTTGATCTGAGTTTTCGGTCTGATCGAATTTACAGATCGCCCATGGCGGACCAGTTTCAGTTCAACGGTCCACGATCACCGATCAGGGTCACACGTACACTGGCCTGTGTAGGAATTTTCCCTGATCCGAGGGTGTATTTGGGTTAGATTCTGATGGTCTGAATCCTTATATTTGGCCTGCAAGCGACAAGTCTCAGATTACTTAAATTTAAATTTTTATTTATAAAATATCCACGTTTCTCACACACTTCACTCCGGGCTCAAGCGAATAGCCCCAGGACACTATTTGGATTTGATTTCTGAGATGGTTGTCAAGCCCAGCAAGGCGGTCCTAAGCGTTTAGTCTCGTGGTCATCGGACTTTCGACGTACGGTCCAGATCCGATACGGAGTTTCAATGTGCTCCCGATAGTAACTAGGTAATGAGATTGATCCTAGATTTTAGGGTAACCCAGCGTCAATGATTCTACAAGTTTTGGGCCTTGCAGATCGTATTTAAAGTGAATCAAGTGGATTTCGCAGCTAATCTAGTTTAACACTAATTAATCCTTGTCCCATTTCTAAAGGATGTGATCCTGAGTGATTTCTGCTTGAGGTGGTACTTGGGTCTTTGTATGGAATTTTCTGAGACATTACAACCGGAGACGGAGACGGAGAAGGAGAGGCAGAGAGAAGGAGCAACAGAGAGACAAGTGGGGAGAAGATAGAGAGAAAGGAGCAAGAGAAGATAGAGAGAGAAGTGGGCGCACGAGAATGAAAAATGCAGTGGGCGGGCTCTTTTGTTTGTTGTACGCGCGGCCGCCAAATTGAGATGAACGGTGATGTTAGGGGCTCCATGTGGTCCACCATGATGTATGTCATTTATTATTTAGGGATTTATCCCAAAAAATGAGGGCAAATAGAAGACTCACATGGACCACACCACAAATCAACAAAAGGCACTTAATCTCCATTGTTTCCTATGGTGTGGTCCACTTGAGCTTTAAATTTATCTAATTTTT
>JAJHSJ010002240.1:0-60873 GCA_021015155.1 Magnolia officinalis | reverse complement strand
TTGTTTTCCCTTCATCCAGGTCTGTAAGACATTATCAATCGGTCAAATAAACATTAAGGTGGGCTGCATGAAGTTTTTAATGGCAGGCATTCAATCTCCATCATTTCCTGAGGAGTGGTCCACCCGAGATTTGGATCGCTTTCAATTTTTAGCCATGCCAAAAAAGAAAAGAAAAAAAATGAGCTGGCAAAATGGGATCCACAGTTAGATATAAAACACATACATCAGGGTGAGCCTCACATTCATTGATCCTCTACCTTGTTGGCCCCTTAGTGGATGGGTGATGGACCAAATCTCAATTCAACAATCATATCCTTCTGATCAGTGGTCATATCCTCTGGAATTGACTTGTTTATGATGTATCGCTGTCTGCATAGGCTGATTATCTGATTTTATAAATGTATTTTTGCTTGTGCCATGCCTATTACCATGCACTTGCATACACTTATTTTTGCTTTAGTCCAGTAGTTTGGACAGTATGATTTGTGTTTTCAATTTGTACTAGTGGGACCCATGGTTCAGTGATCTAATCCATCAACTTTGGGCCTTGCAGTGGATGGTCCACTCACCAAAATCTTCCATATGGAAAAATCCTAACCTTTCATTAGGTTGCCAAAAACAGGGTGAAGACACAAATACAACAAAAACATTTAAAAAAGATAAGAAAAGAAAAAGAAAAGAGAAAAATACCAAGATGTTCTCTAGCTAGGATATTCCAGAATTTTTTATGAACAACCTTGATGGTGAGGTCCATCATATCGACAATTTGGATTACCCATGGGCCTATATGATACTCAAGTGGGAAAACAGGTTTCTTAAAGGTATTTGTTTCATTAGTTTTTTTCTAAATCAGAATGCTGCTTCGTCGGGTTCATTTCTTGGTCTGCAAAATGGGTGTTAAAAATGGATTATAGCCAACTGCACATTCAACCCAAGAAAGGATGAAGGAGAGGAGAGAAAAAGGAACTGATGGATGAGTGGGGTCTGCCCAATAAAATGATATGGATCGCTGGATGGCGGGCCCCTTGTAGGGATGCAGGCCCACCTTTCCAACTCTTCTTTCCATGCTATCATTATAGAAACCTATTTTGAATAACAGCTATAGTTTTTGGCTAGGACAAGTTGATGCAAAAGAGTTTTAGGGTCCTCCAAATTGCAAAATCAAATGAGTAAAATAGGAGTTGGTTCAATGACCTCCACTCTTAAACAGTTGATTCACATGTTCATCATTATTTTTCTTTTTCTTTTTTAATTTTTTGATCGAATGGCTTTTCATTGACATATTCTTTTTGGAATCCGTAGTGTATGCTGCTATATTTTATTTTACAATGCACACCCTTCTTGATGAACGGCCTGGATCTTTGACAAGTGTTGTTCACCTAGATCTGTTTTCCTTTTAGATCTCATTGTTTGGAGTTTTGATTTTATTTATTTATTTTCTTTCTTTTTCATTTCAACCATCTCCACTGTATTGAAAGGCAAAGGAAAGGCCCTATTGAGGCACTCTGGCTTGATAAAAGTTGTTGAAAACATCTTTTTCTTAATGTCTTTAATCTTTTTCATGGCTCTTTGAATCCTTTGATTAGAAATAATATTAGTTGACAGTTGTTGGTATGGGTAGCTAACATTAGCTGGTACTCATACCAGCAGCAAAAGGGTACAAAAACCAAGAAGAAGGTTATTACAAGGATGGTTTTATATAGCACACTTTACCCAGCCAAGGGTTTGTGACAACAAGCAACTCTAGTAAGATTTTTGTAAATATTGCTGCATAAGGAATATGATATTCATTCATTAAGCATGAGCTACCATCTTTGAAACTGAATCTGTCATTAGTTTCTTCAAAGAAGGGGGGTTTCCTGTGCTAGAGTGGTTCTTCAATCATTTTTATTTTATTTTTTTGTTGACTAGTTTTGGTTCTTTCATGGTTTTAAGGGAATGGCGTTGTCAGTTGTTTCATGCTTTCTAGGGAACTAGATTGTCATGATCTCTCTTTTTTGGTTCTTTCATAGATCCAAATAAATAGTTCTTGGTAGAGTTTTCTAAAATTCTTTTGGGAAGTTCTTTTCTAGAGTTTCAGATAAATAGTTCTCAAAAGAAGCTTACCAAGATTTTAAGTTTGAAAGAAGCTTACCAAGATTTTCTTCTTCTTTTGAGTGTGGATGGTTGGAATACATGTAGAATCATTAAATGTACAAACGAATGCCTTAGATCAGATTTTTGCATCTCATTTTTTATTGTTTTTATATTTTATTTTCAGCTAAATTTTCAAATAAATGGTGTCAGTTCACAAAATTCAGAAAAACGAGTGTTTGAACTATAATGGTGGTTGCTGGGAAGACAAGGCTGCCAACATTATTGGTTGCAAGGTATTAAAGGGTACAATTAGCCCAGCATACAAGTTGAGATGTTTCCATGTATGTTTTCTTCAGGATACATTCTGTGGAAGGGTGTGTGAGTGTCTGTTGGTTCAGGAAGTGCAGTTTAAGGGAGACATTTATAGCAGTTGTCAAGGTAAACCTCTCTCTCGTTCTCTAAGGTATATCCTATCCCTTTTACCATACTTATCTGCAAAATGCACTTATCCACAGTGCCTTCAAATTGATTTTGATATATTCTTTGGTGACATCAAGATCTTATATATATGGCTTTTATCATTTATGCAAAACACGCTTATATATAGTGTTTTCAAATTGATTTTGAAACCCATCATTATTTCAAGAAGAACCTTCATTTTATTTCATGAACAGAGGATGGACAAGTGATGAGCTTTTTTGTTGTATTAGAAAGAAAATTTGTTAAGAGATGTCTGAGCGAGGCACATGGCATAATTATAAGTCCTATCTCTCCATATGTCACATTGGTTATATATGAAAAGATCATCAACTATCTACACTGTTTTAATCTAGAAAAAAGAAGAAGCAGTATTTGGTCTAGCTGGATGTATCTGACTAATAAATTGGACCTTACTGATAAATTGGATTTTTTTTTATTAAATGTTTTCTTGATGTACATGCACTATAGTTCCATTGAATTCTCAACCCTATAATCATTCTGGTGATTATAATGCTGGATGGAAATGGTTTGTTTCTGTTTAAAGTGGCTACGAGATGTAAAATTGTGAATTTCTTGGGCTGGAAATAAATAAGAAGGAAAATATTTCTTTTTTCTTTTTAATTGGTGAAAGCAACTTTCATGCTTTAATAAATTTCGATCTGGTGCATCTTGTGAAACAATGTCTAGATTTTGTTCAACAACAAGGCTTGAAGAATGTGTGAGTGCCTTTTTTTAAGCATGGTTAATTTTGATATTTTTACTAGATGTAACATAGACTTCTCTATTACTTCTGTGTTTCCTTTCTAGTCTGGTACATTGTACTTTCATAAAAGATGCATATTGAAAACTTTTATTCTAGATGAATCTTACAAGACATATGGATGCTTAGTCGTCAACACCATCATTTAAGCCTTATACCAACTAATTGGGATTGGCTACACCAATAATATTATGCAAATAGACAGAAAATGCTTGCAATGAATGTTTATGAGTACTTGGTAATTTTGGAGTCCTTGGTTAGGGTTTGGGTTGAAAGTACGAGTGCTGGAGCCGACGCTTTCGGAGTCCGAACTCATACTTTTGAAAAATAGAAAAATGAAAATATTAGTAAATATGGATTTTCTTGTTAAGAAGAAAATGGAAGGTAAAGAAGAGACATAACTGAAACTTTGCACTGTGAAAAGTAATATTAACCATCTTACTTTCCCCGTTGAATTTGACGTCCAGGAAATGGACCTTTTTCAGAAAACCATGGATTTAAAACCATTAAATCCTTCTCAGAAATCCGAGTTTATTAAACTGATTTGAATTATTACAATTCAATTTTGTTGAATATCCAAACGCAAGGTTTCCATGAATTAGGCAAATGAATTCATTCTAACCCATTTTGTTGAATATCCAACGCAAGGATTTTTTTATTTATTTATTTATTATTATTTTGTGATATGCAATAGCTTTTCAGAATTCATATGTAGTGCATACTTGTGCTCATTCACATGGACTTTGACTATCTTACTTAAATTTCTTTGATTTTTCTAATTTTTGTATCTAATTTTTGAATTTCTAGGCTCTAAAACAAGGTTCGAAGTGCCAGTCAACAATTGCAATAGAATCCTCTAGGTCAGGTTGGTTGATTGGACCTGATTTATTTAAATGATCTTGATAATCCATTTTATTTAAATGAGCAGACCCGGATGTGCGTCAGAGCTATCCGGATTTTGAGTGGGGGTCTCTGGAAGGTGGGAACCGCTGTTATGACCATGATGAAGCTGTCCATTTCCTATGGACAACATTGGAGGGGGCCTTGCCATTGGACAGGCGTGTTTATGTATTTGCTCAAATTAATGGAGCAGACCCAGATGTGCGTCGGAGCTATCCGGATGAGCGGGGGTCCCTGAAAGGTGGGAACCACTGTTATGACCATGATGAAGCTGTCCATTTCCTATGGACAGCATTGGAGGGGCCTGGCCATTTGGACAGGCCGTGTTTATGTATTTGCTCGAAATTAATGGAGCAGACCCGGATGTGCGTCGGAGCTATCCGAATGAGCGGGGGTCCCTGAAAGGTGGGAACCGCTGTTATGACCATGATGAAGCTGTCCATTTTCTATGGACAGCATTGGATGGGCCTGGCCATTTGGACAGGCCGTGTTTATATCTGTATTTGCAGGGACCATACCCTTAACCTAAACCACACCCTAAACATATAACCTAAACCTATTCTCAATTCCCTAAAGCTATAACCTATAACCTATAACCGATAACCTAACCATAAACCAAAACCTATAACCTAAACCTTAACCTAAACATAAACCTAACCTAAGCCGATAACTATACTTATAACCTTCACCTATAACCTATACTTAAACCTGAACCTAAACTTATAACTTTAGCCTAAATCTATTCTCAAATCCCAAAACCTATACTTATAACCTAAACCTAGACCTTAACTTAGCCTAAACCTATACTTATAACCTATAACTTATAACCAAAACATATGACCTAAAACCTTAACCTATAACCTATAACCTAAACTTATAACCTATAACCTTTCCTTAACCTAAACCTTAACCGATAACATAAAACCTAAACCTAAACCTAAAACATAAGTGTATTCTCAAAATCCCAAAACCTAAACCTACACCTAATCCTAATCTCAACTCCCTAACCTAAACCTAAACCTAGACATGAAAACCCAAACCTAAACCCGATCCTGAACCTGAACCCGATTTCCTAAACCTAAACCTTAACCTATTCTCAATTCCCTAAACCTATAGCATATAACCAAAACCAAAACCTAAACCTAAACCTAAACCTAAAACCTAAACCTAACCTAAAACCTAATGTATTCTCATCAAATCCCTAAACCTAAAACCACACCTAATCCTAATCTCAACTCCTTAACCTAAACCTAAACCTAAACTTGAAAACCAAACCTAAACCCGATCCCGAACCCAAACCCGAATTCCGAAACCTAAACCTTAAACCTATTCTCAATTCCCTAAACCTATAGCTTATAACCTAAACCTACCTAAACCAAATATACCTATAACCAAAACCAAAACCTAAAACATAAATCTATTCTCAAATCCCTAAACCTAAACTACAACCTAATCCTAATCTCAACCCACCTAAACCTAAAACTAAACTTGAAAACCCAAACCTAAACCCAATCCCGAACCCCGAACCCGATTTCCAAAACCTAAACCTTAACCTCAATTCCTAAACCTATAGCTTATAACCTAAACCTAAACCTAAACCTATAACCTATAACCTAAACCAACCTAACCTAAAACCTAAATGTATCTCAAATCCCTAACCCTAACACTACACCTAATCCTAATCTCAACTTCCTTAACCTAAACATAAACCTAAACTAGAAAACTGAAACCTAACTCGATCTCGAACCCGAACTCGATTTCCTAAACCTAAACCTTAACCTATTCTCAATTCCCTAAACCTATAGCTTATAACCTTAACATAAACCTTAACTTATAACCTAAACCTAAACCTATCCCTAAACCTAACTACACCTAATCCTAATCTCAACTCCCTAACCAAACCTGAACCTAAACTTGAAAACCCAAACCTAAAAACCTAAACCCGATCCCGAACACGAACCCGATTTCCTAACCTAAACCTTAACCTATTTTCAATTCCCTAAACCTATAGCTTATAACTTAAACACCTAAACCTATAACCTATAACCTAAACTTAAACCTATAACCTAAATGTATTCTCAAATCCCTAAACCTAAACCTACACCTAATCCTATTCTCAACTCCCTAACCGAAACCTAAAACTAAACTTGAAAACCCAAACCGAAACGCGAACCCAATTTCCTAAAGCTAAACCTTATCCTATTCTCAATTCCCTAAACTATAGCTTATAACTTAAACCTAAACCAAACCCTATACCTATAACCTAAACCTAAACCTAAACCTAAATGTATTCTGAAATCCCTAAACCTAAACCTACACCTAATCCTAATCTCAACTCCCTAACCTAAACCTAAAACTAAACTTGAAAAAACCCAAACCTAAACCCGATCCCGAACCAAAACCCGATTTCCTAAACCTAACCCGTAACCTATTCTCAATTCCCTAAACCTATAGCTTATAACCTTAACATAAACCTTAACTTATAACCTAAACCTAAACCTAAACCTACACCTAATCCTAATCTCAACTCCCTAACCAAAACCTGAACCTAAACTTGAAAACCCAAACCTAAACCCGATCCCGAACACGAACCCGATTTCCTAAACCTAAACCTTAACCTATTCTCAATTCCCTAAACCTATAGCTTATAACTTAAACCTAAACCTATAACCTATAACCTAAACCTAAACCTATAACCTAAATGTATTCTCAAATCCCTAAACCTAAACCTACACCTAATCCTATTCTCAACTCCCTAACCTAAACCTAAAACTAAACTTGAAAACCCAAACCTAAACCCGAACCCGATTTCCTAAAGCTAAACCTTATCCTATTCTCAATTCCCTAAACCTATAGCTTATAACCTAAACCTAAACCTACCTATAACCTATAACCTAAACCTAACCTAAAACCTAAATGTATTCTGAAATCCCTAAAACCTAAACCTACCTACAACTAATCCTAATCTCAACACTCCCTAACCTAAACCTAAAACTAAACTTGAAAACCCAAACCTAAACCCGATCCCGAACCAAAACCTGATTTCCTAAACCTAACCCGTAACCTATTCTCTCATTCCCTAACCCTATAGCCAATAACCTAAACCTATAACCTAAAACATAAACATAAACCTAAACCTAAAACCTAAATGTATTCGCAAATCCCTAAACCTAACCTACACCCAATCCTAATCTCAACTCCTAACCTAAACCTAAACCTAAACTTGAAACCCCAAACCCTAAACCCGAACCCGATTTCCTAAACCTAAACCTTAACCTATTCTCTCAATTCCCGAAGCCTATAGCTTATAACCTTAACCTAAACCTAAACCGAAACCAATAACCTATAACCTAAACTTAAACCTAAACCCTAAATGTATCTCAAATCCCTAAACCTAAACCTACACCTAATCCTAATCTCAACTCCCTAACCTAAACCTAAACCTAAATTTGAAAACCCAAACCTAAACCCGATCCCGAAACTGAACTGATTTCCTAAACCTAACCCTAACCTATTCTCAATTCCCTAAACCTAAGCTTATAACCTAACTTAGACTTAAACCAAACCTAAACCTAAAACCTAAAACCTAAACCTAAACCAAACCTAAAACCTAAATGTATTCCTCAAATCCCTAAAACCTAAACCTACACCTAATCCTAATCTCAACTTCCCTAACCTAAACCTAAACCTAAACTTGAAAAACCCCAAACCTAAACCCAATCCCCAACCCAATTTCCGAAACCTAAACCTTAACCTATTCTCAATTCCCTAAACCTATATCTTATAACCTAAACCTAAACCTAAACCCATAACCAAAACCTAAACCTAAAACCTAAATGTATTCTCAAATCCCTAAAACCTAAACCAACACTTAATCCTAATCTCAACTCCCTAACCTAAACCTGAACCTAAACTTGAAAACCCAAACCTAAGCTCGATCCCGAACCCGAACCCAATTTCCTAAACCTAAACCTTAACCTATTCTCAATTCCCTAAACCTATAGCTTATAACCTAAACCTAACCTAAACCTATAACCTATAACCTAAATTTATTCTCAAATCCCAAACGTAACCCTACACCTAATCCTAACCTCAACTCCTTAACCTAAATATAAACCCAAACTTGAAAACCCAAACCTAAACCTGATCCCGAACCCGAACCCGATTTCCTAAACCTAAACCTTAACCTATTCTCAATTCCCTAACCCTATAGCTTATAACCTAAACCTAACCTTAACCTAATAACCTAAACCTAAACCTAAACTAAAACCTAAATTATTCTCAAATCCCTAAACATAAACCTACACCTAATCCTAATCTCAACTCCCTAACCTAAACCTAAAACCTAAACTTGAAAACCCAACCTAAACCCGATCCCGAACACGAACCCGATTTCCTAATCCTAAACCTTAACCTATTCTCAATTCCCTAAACCTATAGCTTATAACCTAAAACCTAAACCTATCATATAACCTAAACCTAAACCTATAACCTAAATATTCTCAAATCCCGAAACCTAAACCTACACCTAATCCTAATCTCACTCCCTAACCTAAACTTGAAAACCCAAACCTAAACCCGATCCCGAACCCGAATCCGATTTCCTAAACCTAAACCATACCTATACTTAATTCTCTAAACCTATAGCTTTAACCTAAACCTAAACCTTAACCTATTCTCAATTCCCTAAACTTATAACCTAAACCTAAACCTAAACGTATAACCTATAACCTAACTTAAACCTAAAACCTAAATGTATTCTCAATCCCTAACCTAAACCTACACCTCACCTAATCCTAAGCTCAACTCCCTAACCTAAACCTAAAACTAAACTTGAAAACCGAAACCTAAACCCGATCCCGAACCCGAACTCGATTTTCTAAACCTAACCATAAACTATTCTCAATTCCCTAAACCTATAGCTTATAACCTAAACCTATACCTAAACCTATAACCTAAATGTATTCTCAAATTCGTAGACCTAAACCTACACCTAATCCTAATCTCAACTCCCTGACCTAAACCCCTAAACCTAACTTGAAAACCCAAACCTAAACCCGATCCCGAACCCGAACCCGATTTCCTAAACCTAACCTTACCTATTCTCAATTCCCTAAAGCTATAGCTTATAACATAAACCTAAACCTAAACCTAAACCTATAACCTAAATGTATTCACAATCCCTAAACCTAAAACCTACACTTATCCTAATCTCAACTCCCTAACGTAAACCTAAACCTAAACTTGAAAACCCAAACATAAACCTGATCCCGAACCCAACCCCGATTTCCTAAACCTAATCCTTAACCTATTCTCAATTCCTAACCTATAGCTTATAACTTAAACCTAAACTTAAACTTAAACCTTAACCATAAGCTAAACCAAAACCTAAAACCTAATGTTATTCTCAAATCCCTAAACCCAAACCTACACCTAATCCTAATCTCAACTCCCTAACCTAAACTGTAACATCCCGGATTTTTGCCAACCTGGAATTAGACGTCCTTAGGCGATGGGTCAATCCTAACACAGGTTTAACTTCCCAAATGCTCAATTAAAGCCTCAAATCCCTTTTTAAAACAATTTTTTCTTCACAAATCCCACCCTTCACTACCTTGTGCTTTCAATTTTTCAAAGCACTTTCACCCCTAGACACTAACTTAAACTAGCTAAGTAGTAAAACTTGGATCACTTTATACACAAAACTACAAAGGCCTAAGTACCATCTCAGATAGAAATCTTACAGTACTAAATCCTTTAGAAATTAGGCGAGAATTAGCTAGTGCTAAACTAGAGTGCCTGTGAAATTAGCACCAATCACTTTAAATACGATCTGCAAGACCCAAAACTTGTAGAATCATTGACTCTAGGTTACCCTAAAGTTTAGGATCAAACTCATTACCCAGCTACTCTCGGGAATGACTTGAAACTTCGTATTAGGTCTAGACCGCACATCGGAAGTCCGATTCAAACGAAGTTAAGGAACTAGGACCGCCTCACTGGGCTTGACAACCACCTCAGAAATTAGGTCCAGCCGATCTCCCACGGCCATTCGCTTGAGTCCGGAGCGAGGGAGTGTGAAAATCACTCTTTCCTTTACAAAATAAATATCTGGAATAGTGATCTGACACCATTCGCTTGCGGATCAGTATTAAGCAACCAGACCGTCAGAATCAGACCAGATTACACCCTCGGATCGGGAAAAATTTCATGAACATTTACATGTACTTGGAATTTCGGATCGTGGCCCACCGACCATTGAACTGAAAATGGTCCGCCACATGCAATCTGGGAATCCGATCGAGTCGAAAGCGTAATCCCACGTATATCCATGTGTTGAGAGCTTAAGTCTAACGTTTGGCTCAAGGAGGGCCACCAGAAACCCTCTTTTGAGCTGGAAAAGTGTCGAAATACCTATAATAGTCGTACCCCTTGAACAGGAGTCTATTTCGGTGAGTTTTGAGACTATATAAGGACCTTAAACCCTCTCTCATGACAGCCATACGAATTTGAGATTTAGAGAGGGAAAAGGAAGAGAAAGTGTGGGAGTTGTGGGAAGATCTCCCCGCCGCTCTCCCTGCTGCTATCGGTGCTTAACCACCTCATTCTTGTCGCTTTCCCGGTGATTCCGGCGTCATTTCTAGGTAATAAACCCTAACCCTAACCTGTTTGGGGGATTTGATAGTTGTAGGTTATGAAATAGCTAACCTATTTCCTTCTCTAGGTCGCCTAGTTGCCGTATACGGAAGCTAGACAAACCTATCGATTCCGTTGCGATTCTACGACAAAAGGTGCGGACTTTAGGTGTATAGGTTATGGTTTTCAATGCTTTCAATGTCAGATAATGATAGATTCATGATCTGCATGCAATTGCACATGTACAAAGTGCTGTCTGTTTTCCGTTTTGATTAAAGATGAAAAATATGGAATTCTACATACTCTAGGTATTTGTAGAAAGTACGGTATACGTATATTTTTGGAAATGTGTTTGACATTTATTTGTTGTATGGATATACGATATATGGATAAAATACTTATTTGGCAAAAGGATTTGCCTAAATACATGTTTTACTTATATACACTATGTATGTTGAAATTGCGTATTCTAGAAAATACTGTATACGTATAAATTTTGGAGATGTATTTATCATGATTGTTTGCTGTAATAATATATTATACATGGATAAAATACTCGCTTGGCTAAGGGATAGCCCTAATACATGTTTTGCTAACATGCACCATGTATGTTGTAATAGTGTATTCTAAGTGTTTGTGAAAATGACTGAATGAGTATGGAATTCTCATTCGTGCTCGCCATGACTAATTGTCATGGATTCATGATTTACGTATTGGCGATGCTCCTTTGACGAAAAGATTTGCCCTAAGTCACGCCACGGCCAATATACACTATATATGCTAAAATGTGTGGCCCAAGTGTTTGTGGAAATAGCTGAATGAATATGGAACTTGGGTTCCTGCTTGCCATGACTATCCGTCGTGGGTGTACGAGTGTTATGATTGGGGCAACTCCCTAGTGAAAGGATTTGGCCTAATACCTATGTGATCGACATATGTCATGTATGTTGATGTATGTTTGTTTAAGTGTTTCTTGAAATGTCTGAATGTGTAGTAGTTAGCAAATTGTAATGTATAAGGGTGTTGAGATATGATTCTCAACCTCTTTTAACTATGTGTATGATCTCCTTTGATAGTTGTGTGATTAGGAATTGAACATGTACAAACTCATGCTTGTGTTGTGATTCATAACATGCTCAACTACTTTATGATTTTAACTATGTAATGCATATGTTTAAATTTATATTTACGTTGTATGATCCGTCATGGGTAATGGGGGAGCGAGCAACGAGCAAACGAGCAACGGCAACTGGCAGCCCTAAACGGATAATACCAGACTTTGATTGTATGATTTGAATCCTGATCCATTACTGCTTTATCTATCTGCAATTGATTATGTTTGGGGCTATGATTATGGCCCAGGCAATCGGTAACGGGATTGAATTCATGGCTGAGATTCATTTGCCACGTGGGATGTGTTCGACGAACTCGAGTCGTGCGTTGCCTGTCGGCAGTGGCTAGGCCACACGAAGTTGTTTATGCACTTCATGTCGTGCAGCTCAACGGGCGATCGTGCTAGTCGAGCTCGTCAAGTAACCCGATCTGCCTTATGCATGTTCACCCTGTTTGGACGCTACTGCTTGAACCTAGGGTATCAAACTTACCAGTGAAACCCCTTTTAACCATGGTACCTCGATCCGCTAAGATGCATGAGCCGGGCATGGTGGTATGGGACACCGTGGTCGAGCTGTCCGCCTACACTAGGGCCATGTGCCTCCCCGTAGTGACCATTGCGCAACCAGACTCGTAAGCCGAATAGGTGGTATGGGACACTGTATTCGAGCTGTCGATACTTACGGCGAGAGCCGAGTACGGTGAGACCTGTACTCATGCTGACGGGCGACGAGTCCTCTGTATATCTTCGAGTATACTCCAAGGGCTGTGATTGGCGACGAGTCTTTCACAGCGACTAGAGTATGAGTTGAGACGAGTACGGTGAGACCTGTATTCGAGCTGACGGCTAGTGATTGAGCCGAGTACGGTGAGACTTGTACTCGAGCTGACGGTCAGCAATTGAGCCGCATACGGTGAGATCTGTATCCATACTGACGGGTGACGAGCCCTTTGGATTGCCTTCGCGATGCCTCTCGAACCATAATACCGTATGAGATTAACTAGGATTAACGACCCTAGAATGGATCATGTTTGGGAATGATACAAGGGAGGTACCTTAGTTTCCCAATACTGCTGTTTGAAACGGACTAATAACAACTCGAAAATCATGCGCATCATTGCACCGCATGTGCCTAGTAGATGTGGAGTACTGAGGGAGTTATGCATTCGCAAACGTAAGATGATGTCGCATGAGGGTGGTTTGGCAAGGGCATACATCACGTCATTTCATACTTGCATTAAATAAGAGTAGTTAGAATTGTTTGATTATACTGCTTTATCATTACTGCTTGATTGAATTGATAACATGTTAACCTATGCTTTACTGTTCCACTGAGTTGATCACTCACTCCCACGTTACGGGATGGTGTTGTACACACCAACCAGATTTGTTGAGTTTCAGGTGATGGCGATGCTTGTGAAGCAAAGCCGGACTACTTCTATGATGATAGGAGGAGTTCTCCTATCTGTATCTCTCTGGCAGGTCAATGAAGACCTGATATGTATTGACGGGGCTATGGTACTTGGGATAAGAGACATTACACTTCCTCACATTTGGTATATTTTAAAACTGTACTTGTAATTATTTAACCTGGTAATGTTATCACACTATGGAAACTCATCATAGTTTATATATTTTATCAATCTATCACAGTCTTCCGCTTGCAAATTTAACTGTCTCTGGAGTATGATATGCTGTTTTGGCTTAATCTCACTCATGTTCAATGCACGAATACAGTCAACATTCAATCATCATTCATTTTGTTGCATAAGTGATGTTCTGGAACTCGGGAGTTGAGTTTATGCTCGACCCCCGATTTTCAGGGTGTTACAAGATGGTATCAGAGCATGATTTGGATTAAACCGGACCTGGGTTATGGTCACACGACGCACTCTGACGCACTCTGACTTAGGAGGGAGCGACGGAACGTAGAAACAGTCATATGTATCCCAATTTCGCCAATTGGTGAAGTTCATTGATAACGAACGTCGAAATCGAGTCTCTATTCAACCATGGTCGCACGGGTCGACCTTAAAACATTCCTTGGCCGTCTATGGATAAGTCTAGATTACAATCCACCCCATCCCAACCGCGATGAGGATAACTACTCTGAATTCTCAGAGCTCCTCTGGACTCCTCACAGAGACTTCTCGAATCTATGAGAAAGGAAGGCAGACAATATAAATAAATTCTAATAAATCTGCAAGTGCTTAATGAATGACTAAGAACGAGTTCACAACCCTTTAAATAGGGATACCAAGTAATGGGAAAGAAATCAGAATCAAACTACAACTAACATTCCTAGAAGTCGCGACTTACCATCAGGTCATGATGTCTACTAGTGCGCAAGGTTTTCGGCCAAATATATATATATATATATATATATATATATATATTACGTGTCCTATTTGGCTTCACCACACCATCCTCCTAATTATTCTAAGCTCTTTTCGTGTTGGGCGCAGCTCCTAAAGCCCAACGGATGAAGAGTAATCAAGTGAAAAGTAAAGACGAAATTGAAACAGGGAAACGACCATTGAACGAGGGGTTTTTTCACATTTCTGGGCTGCGCAACCCAGCATAGTAGGGTTGGTTGGCTTCATTGGCTCGTTCTACCCCAAATTCATATATTTTACATCAGATAACTCATTCCGGATTGTAAGATACGTCCGGTTTGACCCGAAACTACCCGAAATTGAGCGAATTGGAGTCGGGGGCCTCCCCACTTAAATATAGAGGGACCCAGGGTGCATCAATCTGCATTTGGCACCCTGGGAGGCTGGGGAACACACCCCACCCACGGCGGCAGCCCACCGGCCACCTTGGACCGCGGTGGAACCGCAGTCACCGCGGTCGACCGCGGTCAGGTTGGTCCGTACGGGTCGGGCCGGGTCTGGTCAAGATCGGCCTGACTCCCACACACGTGTGGTGCATGCGGAATTTCAGGGGGACCCCTATTTCTTGCCCGTTTTGCCCCCTCTCTCTCAAACACCCCTCCAAGCTCTCCTTTCTTCACAAAAATCTCAGATTTTGCACAAACCACCCCTCCCATCACTTCCTTTCTCATTTTCGTGCACCCCCATCACTGCCCATTCGAAATCTCCCTCATACAGCTGCTGTCCTCCCCTTTTCTTTCATTTGGACGTTTTAAATCCCCACTTTCTCTCAAAATCGTGGGATCCCCATATCTTATTCTTTTCTTCCTAGAAAAACTTGGTTTTCTATCATTTCATGCTCCTAACTGTTCTCTACATTACATGCATCTCCCATCTCTTTCCTTTCACTTGCCTTGCGATCACGACCTTTCTTTGTGGCTCATAACAATCCATCTCAAACCCACACCTTATTCCACTCCAATGGCCTTCTTATAGCTAGATACGGCCATATTTTCGATCCTCGCCTTTCTTCCTCTCATGGGAAGGAGTAAGAGTGCCCCTCCTCCGTCGCCTGACTCGGATGCCTAGTCATCCGTATTTGGTTGTCGCTTCGTTAGGATCTTTTTGTTTTCATGATTGATGGGCCGAGTGTTGTAGTATTTGACCTTCCAAACCCACAAATCCCATCTCACACTTTTCAACACGACGACTCATTTTCCAAAGCCTATGAAAATTTAATTTTAATCCCACCTACCCTCCATCCAAACATGCCACTCCCAATCCCGAAGTGGGATTAGCGATACAATCCATATAATACAACTTCATACACTGGCCAAACAGTCCCTTAGAGTTTTGGACTTAAGTTGGTACTTTTAGATTTCAAAGAATTTGGCAGTATAGGGAATCCCATGAACTAATAATGTGAACCCTATGACCTCCTTAGATAGTGCGAGCATGTGTGTAATGCTCGAGCTTAATTACATTCAAGTTAGGGCAACTCAATTCTAATCAGACAACGTTTGACCCTAAGCGATAAAATAATTTCTTGTATTAGAAATGGTACGAAATCATTTAGCGTATAAAGCTTAGACTTTGGATTTCAACTAGTGGATTACTACGACTCATAGGTTACGTCTAGGCTACTAGTTACCCTAAGGAATGGAAAGGACTGATTATACTAAGAAACATTGAATGATAGACTTAGTTAGTTATCTTGATTAGGTTGGAGCGAGACCTCGTTCCTTCATTGAATCCCCTGATACTTATAGGCTCCTTTAGTAACTCTTAGGAAGCTTGTCTGACTTAGAGACTATTCATGCTCAGGGTAAACTTATACATATCTTAGATTTAACATTAGGTTAAGTCAACACACCCCTTAGAATTGCCTTCTCGAGGACTTAGTACAATCGGGAACATGGAGTAGAGAAACTACATATAAGCGAGGTATTCGCGGTTTGAATCGAATTCTCAATCCTGGTAGTGACCAATAAACCCTATGCTCTGATCAAGCAGAAGGTCGGGATCGACTAGGATTAAGAAATGATATGGCAACTTTCTGTTCTAGCTAGGCAGGAGGTCCATGTATCCGACTCAGACCCACTACAGAATATTCCTTTCGTGTTGGCCCGACCACTTACAACTAAAAGTTTATAACTTCGTCTTCGAGAAGTGTTAAGAACATATAGCCAATAGAAATTTTCTTTTAGGCCCCAAGGAATTACCCAAATGGGCAACAATTAGTTAGGAATTAGGTCTTAAATCGCATGCCATGTCGGCATACATATTGTGCTTATGAACGTAGAAAGATAGCCTGCCTGTTAAGCCAGACATCATTAAATAGGATAAGTCTGGACCGCGACAAAATCCTTTGGTAGAATTAGGCATCTTACCTCAAACTCACATCCGCCCTTGGAATCTACCACAACACCCATCCGTGATAGCCCTTTCTATAATCCTAGGTACCAAGACAGATATAGTGGGAGACTGCATTTCATTTCATGTCAAGGATAAGTCTTAAATTACACCTTGTTCCGACATACGGATCAGGACATAGCTCTTGAGCCTTGAGGGTGAAAATAAAATTTTAAGGGGGGTAGAACATGATGAACCCGCTCTAGTTAGGTCACCCAATACACCTCTTTGACCTGGGTGGCGCAACGGAAATGTGGTGGACCCTACCCCACTGGCCCAGGATCGAAACGGTGATCGATGAATACGAACATTATAGAAGCCCTAGCAAGTTCTACTATGAGAAACCGTTTTAGGATGATCTAGTACGATTTGATTCACCATTTCCTTTGACATAAATAATAACGATGACTTTCTTAAACTAAGACCTAAAGGGCAACCTTAGAAATAGACAATTTTAACCTTCCTGTGGTGGACATTCCCTACGTTTCTAGAGTGATCGGATTACGGAGTTACTGACATCTACAACTGCGAAGTTTTCGCGGCTTGACCCAATTCCCAATCCTGGGTGACTACCGATGGACTCTCTGCTGACGAGCGGACGACCAGGATCCACCAGGATTCGGAAGGGATATGATGAGCTTCCTACCCTAGCCCGGTAGATGATCGATGTATCGGGATCGAGCCCACTATTACCGTCTCTCCGTGTTGGTCAAACAATGAAAACAGCTATCTTACTCTAAATTGTTGGGAATTGTTGTCGAGACTCCAAATAGGTAAAGAAATAAATGGTAGCAAACCATCAGGGTATGAGAAATGGATAAAGAATTAAGTTTTAAGGGGGGTAGACTAAAATGAACCAGCTGGTATATACCCTACCATGCCTAAAAACTTGGAATCAATAAGTCTTAGGCAAATGAAATAATAGAAATCTTCCCTTATTACCCTTAACCAATTTCGGGGACGAAATTTTGTTTTAAGGGGGGTAGATTGTAACATCCCGGATTTTTGCCAACCTGGAATTATACGTCCTTAGGCGATGGGTCAATCCTAACACAGGTTTAACTTCCCAAACGCTCAATTAAAGCCTCAAATCCCTTTTTAAACCATTTTCTTCACAAATCCCACCCTTCACTACCTTGTGCTTTCAATTTTTCAAAGCACTTTCGCCCTAGACACTAACTTAAACTAGCTAAGTAGTAAAACTTGGATCACTTTATACACAAACTACAAAGGCCTAAGTACCATCTCAGACAGAAATCTTACAGTACTAAATCCTTTAGAAATTAGGCGAGAATTAGCTAGTGCTAAACTAGAGTGCCTGTGAAATTAGCACCAATCGCTTTAAATACGATCTGCAAGACCCAAAACTTGTAGAATCATTGACTCTAGGTTACCCTAAAGTTTAGGATCAAACTCATTACCCAGCTACTCTCGGGAATGACTTGAAACTTCGTATTAGGTCTAGACCGCACATCGGAAGTCCGATTCAAACGAAGTTAAGGAACTAGGACCGCCTCACTGGGCTTGACAACCACCTCAGAAATCAGGTCCAGCCGATGTCCCACGGCCATTCGCTTGAGTCCGGAGTGAGGGAGTGTGAAAATCATTCTTTCATTTACAAAATAAATATCTGGAATAGTGATCTGGCACCATTCGCTTGCGGATTAGTATTAAGCAACCAGACCGTCAGAATCAAACCAGATTACACCCTCGGATCGGGAAAAATTTCATGAACATTTACATGTACTTGGAATTTCGGATCGTGGCCCACCGACCGTTGAACTGAAAATGGTCCGCCACATGCGATCTGGGAATCCGATCGAGTCGAAAGCGTAATCCCATGTAGATCCATGTGTTGAGAGTTTAAGTCTGACGTTTGGCTCAAGGAGGGCCACCAGAAACCCTCTTTTGAGCTGGAAAAGTGTCGAAATACCTATAATAGTCGTACCCCTTGAACAGGAGTCTATTTCGGTGAGTTTTGAGACTATATAAGGACCTTAAACCCTCTCTCATGGCAGTCATACGAATTTGAGATTTGAGAGAGGGAAAAGGAAGAGAAAGTGTGGGAGTTGTGGGAAGATCTCCCCGCCGCTCTCCCTGCTGCTATCGGTGCTTAACCACCTCATTCTTGTCGCTTTTCCGGTGATTCCGGCGTCATTTCTAGGTAATAAACCCTAACCCTAACCTGTTTGGGGATTTGATAGTTGTAGGTTATGAAATAGCTAACCTATTTCCTTCTCTAGGTCGCCTAGTTGCCGTATACGGAAGCTAGACAAACTATCGATTCAGTTGCGATTCTACGACAAAAGGTGCGGACTTTAGGTGTATAGGTTATAGTTTTCAATGCTTTCAATGTCAGATAATGATAGATTCATGATCTGCATGCAATTGCACATGTACAAAGTGCTGTTTGTTTTTCGTTTCGATTAAAGATGAAAAATATGGAATTCTACATACTCTAGGTATTTGTAGAAAGTACGGTATACGTATATTTTTGGAAATGTGTTTGACATGTTTATTTGTTGTATGGATATACGATATATGGATAAAATACTTATTTGGCAAAGGATTCGCCTAAATACATGTTTTACTTATATACACTATGTATGTTGAAATTGCGTATTCTAGAAAATACTGTATACGTATAAATTTTGGAGATGTATTTATCATGATTGTTTGCTGTAATAATATATTATACATGAATAAAATACTCGCTTGGCTAAGGGATAGCCCTAATACATGTTTTGCTAACATGCACCATGTATGTTGTAATAGTGTATTATAAGTGTTTGTGAAAATGACTGAATGAGTATGGAATTCTCATTCGTGCTCGCCATGACTAATTGTCATGGATTCATGATTTACGTATTGGCAATGCTCCTTTGACGAAAAGATTTGCCCTAAGTCACGTCACGGCCAATATACACTATATATGCTAAAATGTGTGGCCCAAGTGTTTGTGGAAATAGATGAATGAATATGGAACTTGGGTTCCTGCTTGCCATGACTATCCGTCGTGGGTGTACGCGTGTTATGATTGGGGCAACTCCCTAGTGAAAGGATTTGGCCTAATACCTATGTGATCGACATATGTCATGTATGTTGATGTATGTTTGTTTAAGTGTTTCTTGAAATGTCTGAATGTGTAGTAGTTAGCAAATTGTAATGTATAAGGGTGTTGAGATATGATTCTCAACCTCTTTTAACTATGTGTATGATCTCCTTTGATAGTTGTGTGATTAGGAATTGAACATGTACAAACTCATGCTTGTGTTGTGATTCATAACATGCTCAACTGCTTTATGATTTTAACTATGTAATGCATATGTTTAAATTTATATTTACGTTGTATGATCCGTCATGGGTGATGGGGGAGCAGAGCAACGAGTGCGTGCAACAGCCCTGGCAGCCCTAAACGGATAATACCAGACTTTGATTGTATGATTTGAATCCTGATCCATTACTGCTTTATCTATCTGCAATTGATTGTGTTTGGGGCTATGATTATGGCCCAGGCAATCGGTAACAGGATTGAATTCGTGGCTGAGATTCATTTGCCACGTGGGATGTGTTCGAGGAACTCGAGTCGTGCGTTGCCTGTCGGCAGTGGCTAGGGCACACGAAGTTGTTTATGCACTTCATGTCGTGCAGGTCAACGGGCGATCGTGCTAGTCGAGCTCGTCAAGTAACCCGATCTGCCTTATGCATGTTCACCCTGTTTGGACGCTACTGCTTGAACCTAGGGTACCAAACTTACCAGTGAAACCCCTTTTAACCATGGTACCTCGATCCGCTAAGACGCATGAGTCGGGCATGGTGGTATGGGACACCGTGGTCGAGTTGTCGGCCTACGCTGGGGCCATGTGCCTCCCCGTAGTGACCATTGCGTAATCAGACTCGTGAGCCGAATATGGTGGTATGGGACACTGTATTCGAGCTGTCGATACTTACGGCGAGAGCTGAGTACGGTGAGACCTGTACTCATGCTGACGGGCGACGAGTCCTCTGTAGTATCTTCGAGTATACTCCAAGGGCTGTGATTGGCGACGAATCTTTCACAGCGACTAGAGTATGAGTTGAGCCGAGTACGGTGAGACCTGTATTCGAGCTGACGGCTAGTGGTTGAGCCGAGTACGGTGAGACCTGTACTCGAGCTGACGGTCAGCAATTGAGCCGCATACGGTGAGATCTGTATCCGTGCTGACGGGTGACGAGCCCTTTGCGATGCCTTCGCGATGCCTCTCGAACCATAATACCGTATGAGATTAACTAGGATTGACGACCCTAGAATGGATCATGTTTGGGAATGATACAAGGGAGGTACCTTAGTTTCCCAATTCTGTTGTTTGAAACAGACTAATAACAACTCAAAAATCATACGCATCATTGCACCGCATGTGCCTAGTAGATGTGGAGCACTGAGGGAGTTATGCATTCGCGAACGTAAGATGATGTCGCATGAGGGTGGTTTGGCAAGGGCATACATCATGTCATTTCATACTTGCATTAAATAAGAGTAGTTAGAATTGTTTGATTGTACTGCTTTATCATTACTGCTTGATTGAATTGATAACATATTAACCTATGCTTTACTGTTCCACTGAGTTGATCACTCACTCCCACGTTACGGGACGGTGTTGTACACACCAACCAGATTTGTTGAGTTTCAGGTGATGGCGATGCTTGTGAAGCAGAGCCGGACTACTTCTATGATGATAGGAGGAGTTCTCCTATTTGTATCTCTCTGGCAGGTCAATGAAGACCTGATATTGTATTGACGGGGCTATGGTACTTGGGATAAGAGACACTAAACTTCCTCACATTTGGTATATTTTAAAACTGTACTTGTAATTATTTAACCTGGTAATGTTATCACACTCTGGAGACTCATCATAGTTTATATATTTTATCTATTTATCACAGTCTTCCGCTTACAAATTTAACTGTCTCTGGAGTATGATATGCTGTTTTGGCTTAATCTCACTCATGTTCAATGCACGAATACAGTCAACATTCAATCACCATTCATTTTGTTGCATAAGTGATGTTCTGGAACTCGGGAGTTGAGTTTATGCTCGACCCCCGATTTTCAGGGTGTTACATAAACCTAAACCTAAACTCGAAAACCCAAACCTAAACCCAATCCCGAACACGAACCCGATTTCCTAAACCTAAACCTTAACCTATTCTCAATTTCCTTAACCTATAGCTTATAACCTTAAACTAAACCTAAACCTAAACCTAAACCTATAACCTTAACCTAAACCAAAACATATCACTAAAAACCTTAACCTATAACCTAAACTTATAACCTATAACCTAACCTTAACCTAAACCTAAAACCTTAACCTTAACCTAAAACCTAAACATAAAACTAAAACCTAAACGTATTCTCAAATCCCTAAACTTAAACCTACACATAATCCTAATCTCAACTC
This sequence comes from Magnolia officinalis, assembly GCA_021015155.1. Taxonomy (NCBI): domain Eukaryota; kingdom Viridiplantae; phylum Streptophyta; class Magnoliopsida; order Magnoliales; family Magnoliaceae; genus Magnolia; species Magnolia officinalis. The sequence continues at coordinate 38,682 of JAJHSJ010002240.1, read as the reverse complement.
CCTAACCTAAACCTAAACCTAAACTTGAAAACCCAAACCTAAACCCGATTCTGAACCCGAACCCGATTTCCTAAACCTAAACGTTAACCTACTCTCAATTCCCTAAACCTATAACCTAAACCTAAAACCGAAATGTATTCTCAAATCCTTAAACCTAAACCTACACCTAATCCTAATCTCAACTCCCTAACCTAAACTTAAACCTAAACTTGAAAACCCAAACCTAAACCCGATCCCGAACCCGAACCCGATTTCCTAAACCTATACCTTAACCTTAACCTATTCACAATTCCCTAAAGCGATAACCTATATACTATAACCTATAACCTATAACCTTAACATAAACCAAAACCAAAACCTATAACCTAAAACCTTAACCTATAACCTATAACCTAAACTTATAACCTATTACCTAACCTTAACCTAAACCTAAACCTAAACCTAAACCTAAAACCTAAACCTAAACCTAAAACCTAAATGTATTCTCAAATCCCTAAACCTAAACCAACACCTAATCCTAATCTCAACTCCTTAACCTAAACCTAAAACTAAACTTGAAAACCCAAACCTAAACCCGATCCCGAACCCAAACCCGAATTCCAAAACCTAAACCTTAACCTATTCTCAATTCCCTAAACCTATAGCTTATAACCTAAACCTAAACCTAAACCAATAACCTATAACCAAAACCAAAACCTAAACCATAAATCTATTCTCAAATCCCTAAACCTAAACCTACACCTAATCCTAATCTCAACTCCACCAAAACCTAAAACTAAACTTGAAAACCCAAACCTAAACCCAATCCCGAATCCGAACCCGATTTCCAAAACCTAAACCTTAACCTATTCTCAATTCCTTAAACCTATAGCTTATAGCCTAAACCTAAACCTAAACCTATAACCTAAAACCTAAACCAAAACCTAAAACCTAAATGTATTCTCAAATCCCTAACCCTAAACCTACACCTAATCCTAATCTCAACTCCTTAACCTACATAAACCTAAACTAGAAAACCGAAACCTAAACTCGATCTCGAACCCGAACACGATTTCCTAAACCTAAACCTTAACCTATTCTCAATTCCCTAAACCTATAGCTTATAACCTTAACCTAAACCTTAACTTATAACCTAAACCTAAACCTAAAACCTAAATGTATTCACAAATCCCTAAACCTAAACCTACACCTAATCCTAATCTCAACTCCCTAACCTAAACCTGAACCTACACTTGAAAACCCAAACCTAAACCCAATCCCGAACACAAACCCGATTTCCTAAACCTAAACCTTAACCTATTCTCAATTCTCTAAACCTATAGCTTATAACTTAAACCTAAACCTAAACCGAAACCTATAACCTATAACCTAAACCTAAACCTATAACCTAAATGTATTCTCAAATCCCTAAACCTAAACCTACACCTAATCCTATTCTCAACTCCCTAACCTAAACCTAAAACTAAACTTGAAAACCCAAACCTAAACCCGAACCTGATTTCCTAAACCTAAACCTTATCCTATTCTGAATTCCCTAAACCTAGAGCTTATAACCTAAACCTATAACCTATAACATAAACCAAAACCTAAAACCTAAATGTATTCTAAAATCCCTAAACCTAAACCTACACCTAATCCTAATCTCAACTCTCTAACCTAAACCTAAAACTAAACTTGAAAACCCAAACCTAAACCCGATCCCGAAACAAAACCCGATTTCCTAAACCTAACTCATAACCTATTCTCAATTCCCTAAACCTATAGCTAATAACCTAAACCTAAACCTATAACCTAAAACGTAAACGTAAACCTAAACCTAAAACCTAAATGTATTCTCAAATCCCTAAACCTAAACCTACACCCAATCCTAATCTCAACTCCCTAACCTAAACCTAAACCTAAACTTGAAACCCCAAACCTAAATCCGAACCCGATTTCCTAAACCTAAATCTTAACCTATTCTCAATTCCCGAAACCTATAGCTTATAACCTTAACCTAAACCTAAACCTAAACCTATAACCTATAACCTAAACTTAAACCTAAAACCTAAATGTATTCTCAAATCCCTAAACCTAAACCTACACCTAATCCAAATCTCAACTCCCTAACCTAAACCTAAACCTAAATTTGAAAACCCAAACCTAAACCCGATCCAGAAACTGAACCTGATTTCCTAAACCTAAACCTTAACCTATTCTCAATTCCCTAAACCTATAGCTTATAACCTAAACTTAAACCTAAACTTAAACCTAAACCTAAAACCTAAAACCTAAACCTAAACCTAAACCTAAAACCTAAATGTATTCTCAAATCCCTAAACCTAAACCTACACCTAATCCTAATCTCAACTCCCTAACCTAAACCTAAACCTAAACTTGAAAACCCAATCCCCAACCCAATTTCCTAAACCTAAACCTTAACCTATTCTCAATTCCCTAAACCTATATCTTATAACCTAAACCTAAACCCATAACCTAAACCTAAACCTAAAACCTAAATGTATTCTCAAATCCCTAAACCTAAACCAACACTTAATCCTAATCTCAACTCCCTAACCTAAACCTGAACCTAAACTTGAAAACCCAAACCTAAACACGATCCCGAACCCGAACCCAATTTCCTAAACCTAAACCTTAACCTATTCTCAATTCCCTAAACCTATAGCTTATAACCTAAACCTAAACCTAAACCTATAACCTAAAACCTAAATTTATTCACAAATCCCTAAACGTAAACCTACATCAAATCCTAACCTCAACTCCTTAACCTAAACATAAACCTAAACTTGAAAACCCAAACCTAAACCCGATCCCGAACCCGAACCCGATTTCCTAAACCTAAACCTTAACCTATTCTCAATTCCCTAAACCTATATCTTATAACCTAAACCGAAACCTTAACCTATAACCTAAACTTAAACCTAAAACCTAAATGTATTCTCAAATCCCTAAACATAAACCTACACCTAATCCTAATCTCAACTCCCTAACCTAAACCTAAACCTAAACTTGAAAACCCAAACCTAAACCCGATCCCGAACACGAACCCGATTTCCTAATCCTAAACCTTAACCTATTCTCAATTCCCTAAACCTATAGCTTATAACCTAAACCTAAACCTATAACATATAACCTAAACCTAAACCTATAACCTAAATATATTCTCAAATCCCGAAACCTAAACCTACACCTAATCCTAATCTCAGCTCCCTAACCTAAACCTAAAACTAAACTTAAAAACCCAAACCTAAACCCGATCCCGAACCCGAATCCAATTTCCTAAACCTAAACCATAACCTATACTCAATTCTCTAAACCTATAGCTTATAACCTAAACCTAAACCTTAACCTATTCTCAATTCCCTAAACCTATAGCTTATAACCTAAACCTAAACCTAAACGTATAACCTATAACCTAAACTTAAACCTAAAACCTAGATGTATTCTCAAATCCCTAAACCTAAACCTACACCTAATCCTAATCTCAACTCCCTAACCTAAACCTAAAACTAAACTTGAAAACCCAAACCTAAACCCGATCCCGAACCCGAACTTGATTTCCTAGACCTAAACCTTAAACTATTCTCAATTCCCTAAACCGATAGCTTATAACCTAAACCTAAACCTAAACCTATAACCTAAACCTAAAACCTAAATGTATTCTCAAATTCTTAGACCTAAACCTACACCTAATCCTAATCTCAACTCCCTAACCTAAACCTAAACCTAAACTTGAAAACCCAAACTTAAACCCGATCCCGAACCCGAACCCGATTTCCTAAACCTTAACCTTAACCTATTCTCAATTCCCTAAACCTATAGCTTATAACATAAACCTAAACCTAAACCTATAACCTAAATGTATTCTCAAATCCCTAAACCTAAACCTACACTTAATCCTAATCTCAACTCCCTAACGTAAACCTAAACCTAAACTTGAAAACCCAAACATAAACCTGATCCCGAACCCAAACCCGATTTCCTAAACCTAATCCTTAACCTATTCTCAACTTCCTAAACCTATAGCTTATAACTTAAACCTAAACCTAAACTTAAACCTTAACCTATAAGCTAAACCAAAACCTAAAACCTAAATGTATTCTCAAATTCCTAAACCCAAACCTACACCTAATCCTAATCTCAACTCCCTAACCTAAACCTAAACCTAAACTCGAAAACCCTAACCTAAACCCAATCCCGAACACGAACCCGATTTCCTAAACCTAAACCTTAACCTATTCTCAATTCCCTTAACCTGTAGCTTATAACCTTAAACTAAACCTAAACCTAAACCTAAACCTATAACCTTAACCTAAACCAAAACATATGACCTAAAACCTTAACCTATAACCTAACCTTAACCTAAACCTAAAACCTTAACCTTAACCTAAAACCTAAACATTAAACTAAAACCTAAATGTATTCTCAAATCCCTAAACTTAAACCTACACATAATCCTAATCTCAACTCCCTAACCTAAACCTAAACCTAAACTTGAAAACCGAAACCTAAACCCGATCCTGAACCCGAACCCGATTTCCTAAACCTAAACCTTAACCTATTCAAAATTCCCTAAACCTATAACCTAAACCTATAACCTAAACCTAAAACCGAAATGTATTCTCAAATCCTTAAACCTAAACCTACACCTAATCCTAATCTCAACTCCCTAACCTAAACTTAAACCTAAACTTAAAAACCCAAACCTAAACCCGATCCCGAATCCAAACCCGATTTCCTAAACCTATACCTTAACCTTAACCTATTCTCAATTCCCTAAAGCTATAACCTATATACTATAACCTATAACCTATAACCTTAACATAAACCTAAATCAAAACCTATAACCTAAACCTTAACCTATAACCTATAACCTAAACTTATAACCTATTACCTAACCTTAACCTTAACCTAAATCTAAACCTAAACCTAAAACCTAAATGTATTCTCAAATCCCTAAACCTAGACCTACACCTAATCCCAATCTCAACTCCCTAACCTAAACTTGAAAACCCAAACCTAAACCCGATCCCAAACCCGAACCCGATTACTGTAATAATGTAGCCCAATCACATGGCAATAAACAAGAATGTATCTCTTTTAACACATACCCCTTTTTACAAAGATTTAATTTTTGTTGTTGTTTCTATTAACTTGAATTGAAACACTTTTTTGCATTATTTGCTTACATTAGTTTTATTTTAATGATCAGTTTTATTTTTGAAAAGTACCCACTTTTTTGGAAGAAGTTTCTGCAATTCTTCATGATTCTGAATTATAATGTTTTGTTGGTTGAATATTTTTTTATTAGATGAAAGACGCAAAAAGAAAAAAATTTGCTGATTTTTTTCCTTTTTTTATTTATGATGTTAAATTTATATGCATTTATGCGTGGATGAATGTAATGTGGATAAGATTTTTTGTGTTTGGATGGATGTAGTTTTTGTTTAGATGAATGTAGTTTATGTTTGGATGGATTTACGTAGTTTGGGTTTAGATGGATGTGAATGTGAATATGGTGAAATATATTATATAACAGGTGTATATCAGGAAGAATACGATGAAATATATTGTAACAGGTGTATATTGACCGTCTCAAATTTGAAAATGTCCTATTAAGGGACATAAGAGAGTTGATAACAATCCTTTTTAAGGACGGTACATGACCATCCTTTGAAGGCTCATAAGAGACGGTTGATAGCAGTCCTTTTTAAAGACGGTCCCTGACCGTCCTTTGAAGGCTCATAAGAGACGGTCCATAATAGTCCTTTTTAAGGATGCTCCATGACCGTCCTTTTAAAGGACAGTCCATGGTCGTCCTTTGAAGGCTCATAAGAGACGGTCCATGACAGTCCTTTTTAAGGACGGTCCATGACCGTCCTTTTAAAGGACTGTCCATGGCCATCCTTTGAAGGCTCATAAGGGACGGTCCATGACAGTCCTTTTTAAGGACGATCCATGATCGTCCTTTGAAGGCTCATAAGAGACGGTCTTTAAGGATTGTCTATGACCGTCCTTTTTTTGTCAATAAGAATGACAGTTTCAACCGTCCTTTAAGTAATACGACACGTCAAAATTTGACGGCCCATGCGACGGTCCATGACCGTCGTTTTTAGTCATTTGGGACGGTTTTGGACCATCCTTTTTTCGCTATTTTGGCGTAGTGTTCGTACCTCGAATGTATCGAAGTAGTCATTTCACCTCTTCCCAATGTTGTTTGTCGGGGTTTAACATGTATCTGCTCATAACACCAACTACATGTGAAATATCTGGTCTCGTACAGACCATGACATACATTAAACTGCAAACCACATTCAAATAAGACACATGAGACATAACCTATTTTTTCTTATTTGATTTAGGACATTGTTCTGAGGAAAGCTTAAAGTGAGCCGCATGGGGAACGCTCACCGGCTTTGCTTGGTCCATCCCATACTTGATCAATATGTTTCAAGGTATTCTGCCTATGATAACCAAAGCCTGCTCCTCTTCCTGTCTTTATGAATATCTATGCCGAGAACCCTCTTTGCAACCCTCAGATCTTTCATCTCGAATGTCCCTGATAACCAAGTCTTCAGTACGTTGATTTCAGACATATAATGATTGGCGATCAATATATCATTAACATACAATACTATGATGATGAATCTGTCATCACTCAGTGTCTTATAATAGACACAATGATCGTATTAGCTCCAAGTAAATTTTTGACTTACCATGAAAGAATCAAATTTTTTGATACCACTGCCTAGGCAACTGCTTTAGGCCGTACAACGACCTCATTAACCTACAAACTTTTTTCTCTACCCCTTTAACTTCACAGCCCTCTGGTTGCTTCATGTAGATCTGTTCTTCCAACTCCCCGTGTAAGAATGCAGTCTTGACATCCATTTGTTCCAGCTCGAGATCGTATTGGGCTACCAATGCCAACACGAATCTGATAGACACCTGTTTAACCACCGGCATGAATATCTATCTGAAGTCGATTCTTTCTCTCTGAGCACAACCTTTCATTACCAATCTAACTTTGTATCCATCTTGTTTCCTTTTGAATAGGCACTTGCATCCGATCGCTTTTCGGCCCACTAGAAGTTCCACCAGCTCCCGTGTGTGATTTTTGTGCAACAAGTCCATCTCATTGATCGTCCGTAGATGCCTTCCTCTTTTTTGCATCAGGCCCACTGAGAACCTCCTGAATAGTAGACGGATCTCCCTCATATATAATGAGGGCATATGTAATATTAGAGTCGTCTCTGTATCTTGCCGATAACCTGCAATCACGCGGTGGATTTTTTCTCACAGGTGGCTGCTTCACCTTATCTTGTACCTTTATCTTTGTATATGTCTCTGCATGAGTATCATCTGTGTTAATCTGAACGTCTACGATCAACCTTTCTGGTTCATCATGTTCCTCTAGATCATTCTTGCGAAATATGGAGCTTTCATCGAATCTGACGTCACGGCTAGTGATGACCTTGCGTGTGACCTTGTCGAATAACCTGTAACCTTTTACACCAATGTCATAGCCAATAAAGACGTACTTTTTGGCTCTATGGTCTAGCTTATCTATCTCAACTGACAATACATGAGAGTAAGCCTCACAACCAAAGATGCATAGATCTGAGTAGTCGATTTTCTGACCACTACATACTTCCTCTGGGATTTTATATTCAATTGTCGTTGAAGGAGACCAGTTTACCAAATAACAAGTTGTGTTAACGGCCTCTGTCTATAGGTCCTCGCCCAACACATCATTACTTAACATGCATCTGGCCCTCATAAGGAGAGTCCGATTCATTCGCTTAGCCACACCATTTTGCTCGGGCGTGTGGTGCACTGTGTTGTGCCTGATGATCCCTTCATCCTTCATGCCCCGTTCACTCATGTGGCCCAGACGAGCATGCCATATACGCAGAGACGTGTAATCTACAATAATTGTTGTCGCTCCACCCTTTGAAGCGCTTCCGATCAACCTGTAAAGGTTTCCGTACCTTTACGCTCTCATAACCATGAGTGCCCCTTTTGAAACTTTAAGGACACCATTAATACCAGTGAACTTGCACCCTATAGCCTCGAGTGCACCAAGAGAAATCAGACTTTTCTTCATATCAGGAACGTGTCTGACGTCATTCAAGGTACGCTCCATTCTTTCAAACATCTTGATGTTCATAGTACCAATAGCCACAACATTACAGGCATTGTCATTGCCCATAAAAACTTATCCACCATCGCATTCTCTGTAACTAGAGAACCAACTCCGATGAGGAGTCATGTGATATGACGCTCCTGTGTCGAGGATCCACTCATCTCCATGATTGTCGTGTAAGTGCCCGATCATGGACACAGATAACATCACCACCACTTGTCTCTTCATCAGATGTGACAACATTGGTCTCCTTGGAAGAAGCCGCTGAATTTTCTTTCTTTGCTTTAGAATTGATATAATCCTTCTTAATGTATCCAGACATCCCACAGTTCCAGCACTTTAGTTTTCCTTTGCCTTTTCCCTTGGATTTGGATCTAGGTTTTGAAGATCCTGTATCTCGCTCAAAATTCCTATCTCTCGTAATCAGTATATCAGAAGATGTCCTTATGTCACCGTTTAGATTTCTCATGCCCTTCCCTTGAAGAGCTGAGATAATGGTGTTGACACTCGGGGTTTTATTTATACTGTACATTGTGTCCTTGAATGACTCATACGATGCCGGAAGAGAATTCAACAACATACATGCTTGTTTCTCATTTTTTATCACTTCCTCCATATCCAGCAATTTACAAACTAATTTATTAAAGCTACTGATGTGGGCCTCCAGATCTCTACCATTTGTCATCTTGAAGTTATACCACTGCCGCTTCAAGTGTAGGCGATTTTCAGAGAATTGTTTCGCATAGATATCCTCTAACTTCGCCCATAAACTAGTCGCAGTTTTCTCCCTTAAAACATTTTAGAGAACCTCATCCGTGAGACATAAACGGATTGACGATAAGGCCTTCTTATCAAGAGTATTCCATTTATCATCAATCATGATAGACTTTCTTGCTTCAAGAGCATCATCTGCGCCTTGCTTGGTTAAGAAACTGATCATCTTGATCTTCCATAACTCAAAATTATTTTTCCTTGAGTACTTCTCAATATCATACCTAGTACTTCTCATTATTGCTAATCCTGTAGATTTAGATATGTGTCCAAACGATTTCTCTGATACCACTTATTGGGATTTGTGTTGTGGAATCACACAGATCTAGATTTAGGATAGCAATCCAAGAGCACCAAGCAATCACGAACACAACGATTTTACGTGGAAAACCTTTGCGAAAAAAAAACCACGGCACAAAGCGACAGATCTTCACTATGAAAATAAGAGTCCCTAGATCTAGGATAACAATCTAAGAGCACCAAGCAATCACAAGAGAACACAACGATTTTACATGAAAAACCCTTGCGGGAAAAAACCACGGCACAAAGCGATAGATCTTCACTATGAAAATAGAAATTACAAAGAGAGAGGACTTACCCGATTTAAACAAGCTTTAATTTCACCCTTGCTACACTCTTTGATAACTCTAAAACACTTTTAGAAACCCTTGGAAACTCTTTAGGAAGCCTTAGAATACTTTAAAAAGACCCCTAGGGACTCTTATTTATAGTTTAGGAAACTCCACTTATACACATCTCTAAAAACCATTTCAAATTTACGCAGTCTGCACAGAATCCGCGTAGCATTTGCGTAACCCTCGACTAGTTGAAGGAGGGCTTCAACCCATTGAGGGGACCTTCAACTGGTCGAGCAACGCAGAAAAAATAATAATAATAATATTACCATTGAACTTCAAGTCAAGCAAGCTATTACTGATCAAAGGAGTCCTCGACTAGTCGAGTAAGAGCAGCGCCGGAAGGATTTAAGACATGTTTATTGCAACAGTGCCCGATGTACGGGTTGGATATCATGTACGCGAAGTCATCTCCCTGAGAGAAGAAGACTTGGGACGCTCTCTTAGTCACACTCACGGGTGACTTTTACCTTTCAAAACGGGTGCATGCCAACGGTCTGCATTCAACAGACTCGTGACGTGAGACCTGATAATTTATAAGACAGTCTCAAAGGTGGGGTCCACGTCATCCACCCAAGTTACCACGCGCGTGTGCCAAGCCCGCACGTGTGAGTAGGGTTCGTGGGGACCTAGCAGACCGTTGTCCGTGAACATATAGCGAAAGCACAGCCCTCGCCTAATACAAGCCATCATTTTCAAAGCTGAGTTGTTTATTGGGGCGAAACACATGCAATCGCCAGCTGCTGAGACACAAAAAAACAGAAGTCCTCTCGACATATTATGGACGCATGTCTTTCTCCAACGCACACGTCAACGTCTCCATACGACCGAGAGCACATGCCCCGTGAAAAGAGCAGGATCCGAAACTCAGGTGGGCCACACCACATGGGTTCTATGAAGATGGGATGCCAATAGTATGTTTGTGTGTGGGCCTATCGTGGTGTGTCCATTTCATCAAACCCGTTAATCAGCAGGATGAAGTGAAAACATAAGAACCAGCTTGATACCAAATATCAGGTGGGTCACACCGTGCGAATTTAGATTTTTCATGATCAATTTCATATTTTCCATCAGTAATCTTTCGTATGTATAGTCCAGATAAGGTTTCTCACAAGATGGATGGAGTGGATTTACATATAAAACATGATGGACCCACATAGCTATGGTCCTCTTAATAGTCTTTGAGGGCGCGGATTGTGTATTACTGCGCCCACCGTCATTTATATATTTTATCCATTCTCGTCATTTTGCCTTATTATTTTATGTTATCAGCTCAAAAAAGTAGGCAGACTAATAGCTAATGTGTAGCACGCAACCGAAAGTAGTGTTGGAAACTTTATAGGACTTACAGTGATGTTTATTTGCCATCCAATCTATTTATGACCTGATGTTGACCTGACGTCGACCTGTCCTAAAGTTTCCTTTAGGACACGGAAAACTTTTCCATGTCCTAAAGGGACTTTCAACGGGCAGATTCTAATCCCCACGGTTTCCTCATAGCGTGGTTCAATTAGGAAGCGGATTAGGTTTGAGCCAAAAAATAAGGTAGATCTAAGATCAAGTACAACACATTGCAAGTATAAATGTCTGCCATTGAAACCCTTTTGGGGTTATAGAAGTTCCGAATCTATATGAATATTGTTTTTCCTCTTCATCATGTGTTTGTGACCTTATTAACAGATTTGATGAAAAATAAATATTATGGTGGGTTGTATGAATTTTTTAACGGTGAAAATCATTATCCTCACTGATATTTTTGGTATAGCCCACTTGAGCTTTAGATATGATTTATTTTTTTCTCTAATGCTCTAAAATGATCTCGAAAAATGTATAAACAATGTGGATATAATAAATACATCATCGTGGGGCTCATGTAATTTTAATCTCATTTCAACCATTCCTACAACCCGGATATCCAAGAGCGTCAGTTCACGACACGTATCTACACCAGCTATATAGCGGGTGTAATGATGTCAACAAGTTCTGTGGGTCCCATCATGAGGTATGTGTTATATCCAAACCGTCCATCCATTTGGCAAGCTCGTCTTAAGGCTTGAGACGAAAAATAAGACATATAAATATCGAGTGGACCACACTGCAAAAATCAGTGGGGAATTGAACGTCTACCATTGAAACCCTTTTGGGAGTCACAATAGTTTTGGATCAATATGAAATTTGTTTTTCCTCTTCATTTATGTATTTGTGACCTTATTAATAGATTGTATGGAAAATAAATGTTATTGTGACCCTATGAATTTTTTAACAGTGAAAATTATTATGCTCGCTGCTATTTTTGTTGTGATCCATTTGAGGTTTAGATAGGATTATTTTTTGTCTAATGCTCTAAAATGAGCTCGAAAAATATATAAATGGTGTGGATATAATAAATACATCGTTGTGGGGCCATGTAACTTTGATATCCTTTGAACCGGAGCGAATTGGATACTGAACGCTTCAATAGCCAAAATGCTACTGAAGTGATGGGGCAAAACGCCATTGGTTAGATACCAATGGCATGTTCCCTGTGTATAAATGCTACTCCGTTAGATCCGTTAAAGGATCTTTCTATGTTTCTGCCGTGCACCCACTTGGCCACGAAATCGGATTGTCATGTTGAGAATATTCAGTTGGGCCCACTGTGAATTTATGTGATTTATCCACACCTTCCATCTGTTTTTCCATCTAATTTTAGGTGTTGAGCTCAAAATTGAAGCTTACAAAAATCTCAAGTGGACCATACCACAGGAAATAGAAATAATGATTTCCACCATTGAAACATTTCCAGGCCCCATAGTGATGTTTATTTTTCATCCAAACTGTTCAAAGGATCAAAAAACATAGATGAAGGTAAAAAGAATATATATAATCTTGATCCAAAACTTATATGGCCCCCAAGAAATTTTCAACGGTATAAATTCAATTCACACTGTTTCCTTTGGTGTGGTCGATTTTAGCCTGTTAAATGCTTATGTTTTGAGTTAAGGCTCTAAACTTATCTTCTAAAATGGATGGACAGACTGGATAAAATTAATAAATCACAGTGGACCCCACAGAGTTTACTCAGTACGCAATCTGCTTCCCTTGGCCAGGTAAACTCCACGTACATTTTTCTGGACGCGAAGTTCCTAGGAACTCAGGTGGAGCCCACTGTGATGTTTGTGAGAAATCCTCCCCTTCCATCTAATTTTTGAGTTCATTTCAGGACATAATGCCAAAAATGAACCGTATCCAAAGCTCAAGTGGGACGTATTAAAGGAAAAATGTGGTTAGGGAAATTCCTACCGATAAAATCTACTTGGGTTCGACAGCGATGTTTAAAAGCCATCCGTACTGTTAGTAACTTCATTCCTACTGGGATGAACTGAAATAAAAAATATTAGCATGACTCAAAACTTCTGTGGCCCATGAATATTTCTACTATGGACGTTCAATTATCACGTTTTTGACCCACTTGTGCTCTAGAAACGGTTCATTTTTGGCTTCATGCCTGAATTGAACTCAAAAAATGGTTGGACGGATAGGAATTCTCACAAACATCACAGTGGGCCCCACCTAGTTCCCAGCGCAGTAACTTCCTGCAAAAGAAATCCACGTCCTTTTTTACTTAAGATAAACAATTACTTGTGCGTGGCCGAGTGCGTTCAATGCTTAAACGGGTAACATCTGCTAACGGATCTCCGTTGAAGAGCATTTATTGGAAGGGAACAGCCGATTGGTATCCACCAATGCCATTTTGCAATCGATAGCCTTTTGGCGGAAACGGATTGGCTACTCCCCCGGGCACCATCCCCGTGGCTGATGGTCATGCTCTGTGGGGCCCACCTTGATGTATGTGCTTCACCCATGCCGTTCGTTCACTTTTAAAGATCATTTTATGTTTTGATCCCAAAAATTAGAGGGATATAAATCTCAGGTGGACCACACCACAGGAAAACAATAGTAATTGAATATCTACCATTAAAATCCTCCTAAGGCCCACTGTACTATTTATTTGACATCAAATCTGTTGATTAGGACATACATACCTAGATGAAGGGGAAAAACAAAGATCAGCTTGATCCCAAACTTTTATGGCCCCCAAAAAGTTTTTAATGGTCAACGCTCATTCAAAACTGTTTCATGTAATGTGGTCCACTTGAGATTCGGATACACCTAAATTTTGGTCTCATATCCTAAAATGATATATAAAAATATATGGACGGCATGGATGAAACACATATGTCATGATGGGGCCACAGAGCACCGACCACCAGCCATTGGCTGGTGGCAGGGGGAGTAGCCAATCCGTTTCCCTTTTGGCTACTGAAGCGTTCAGTATCCAATCCGCTCCCATCAGTAGCCTGGACGAGGGACCGAGTTTCGTGGACGTCCCCGATCGGGCATCAACGTGACTGAAAGCACAGGATTGATACTCTGGCTCGGTATGATGCTTGATACGCAGGCACTTGTAAATGGTACATGTGGTATACATTAACTACAATTAAACCGACTGAATTAGCTGAACAATCCTAACCTCTGATTCATGGACAATTGTTTGTTGAAAGAAGATCATTGGATAGTTTTGATTATTAGCCGTCCAATAAATGTCCACTAGGGTATCATCCATCATACTCTGCAAGTGTATCAGATTTTCCTTTAAAGGGTTGTCCAGCTATATTGTATGAAGAATACACATGGGCAGCGGGAGCGGATTAGGTGCAGCCCCGGCCTCACCCAACATGGTGCGGCCCTGACCGTAGGCCCATCTTGATGTATGTACTGTAAATCCACACCGTCCGTTCGTTTTTTCATCTCATTTTAAGTAGAACTCAAAAATAAAGCAGATCCAAATCTTAGTTGGACCATACCATAAGAAAAAGTGGTTATTGAATGCCTACCATTAAAAAAACTTTCTAGGGCCCACCTTAATGCCCATCCTAATGCTTATCTTCCATCCAACCTGTTGATAATGTCACACGGACCCGGATGAAGGGAAAAAAACAAATATCAGCTTGATCCAAAACGTTCGTGGCCCAGATGAAGTTTTTAATTGTCGATCACTACTGTTTCATGTGGTGTGGCCCACCTTAGATTTGGATATTCTTCATTTTGGTCGCATGGCCTAAAATGAGCTAGCGAAACGGATGGACAGCGTGGATATACAATACATACATCAAGGTGGGCCCCACATTGAGGGCCGCACCGTGTGGGTGAGGCAGCGGCCGAACCTAATTCGCTCCCATGCGCGGTCCAATCCCTTCTAAGGTGTTTTTGGTCCTCTCGTGAGGGTCCGTACCTTTAGCAAGTGGTGGGTCCCACTCATCACCACTGACTGTCTGCGCATACCTCCGCGATGAATTACATGGTAGTTTGGTATAGTACAGTAACTCATACTCGCACACTTTCCTCCCTCAGCACGTAGCATTAATGTACCTCGATCAAGACCGTTCAAATTGTGGGCCCACTGTAGATGAGTCATTACTCAAAAATAGTAATTACTAGACGCGGATTTCCTGCGAATGCCTTTCGCAGGAAGTTCCTGCGCTGGGAACCTGGTTGGGGCCCGCCATGATTTTTTTTATAAGAGATCCACCACGTCCATCCGTTTTTTGAGATCATTTTAGGTCATGAGGCCAAAAATCAGCTGGATTCAGTACTCAAGTGGTCCGTACTAAAAGAAAAGGTGTGTAGGGAAATTCCTACCGTTGAAATCTCCCAGGGGTCCACAGTTATGTTTTCGTTCCATCCATACCGTTCATAACGTCATTACTACTTGGATATACTGAAAACACAAATATTAGCCTAATTCAAAAAAAAAAAAATTGGCCCCACTAATATTTCAACCGTGGAAATTAAATCCTCACTTTTGTGGCCAACTTGATTATTGGATCCGGCTCATTTTTGACCTTAAGTCCTAAGATGATCTCAAGAAACGGATAGACGTGGTGGATCTCTTATAAACATCACGGTGGGTCCCACCTAGGTTCACAGCACAGGAACTTCCTGCCAAAGGCTTTCGCAGGAAATCCGCGTCCGTAATTACTAGACATTCCAGACACTGGGATATTGCGCGAGAAATAAGGGCCATCCACCATTTGCATTTCATTCATCCATTTGATGGATAGATTAAAAAGCTAGGATAATCCAGTATGTATGGTTATTGGGCTATTACACGATGTGTGGTCCACAATTTGACAGTTAGGATTGGTGCAATGGAATTAAATCTCGGGATATTGTCCACCACTTACTACTAGTCGGTGCAGCATGCGGAGAGGAAGTGGTTCTTAGGGATTAAGAAAGGAGGGGAAGGGTCAACTGTGAAAAGAAAGTTATTAGATTCTTTAGCTGAGCATGACAGATGATAGTATATAACATGTGGTTACGTTAGCCACTGTATATTGATCCTTTTAAATGATACCTATTCGGGCGTTGCTTATTTGGTCTCTAGATATAAGTGTGCGCAGGAGTTCTGGAATTGAAATTGCGGCTTTAATTCAAATTGAATAATGAATTTAATAATTTTTTAGTGACTAACTACTTTCATGAGCTTTGCATCCATAAATGAAGTAATCAGTCGCAACAATTATAAATGAATCTATCTGCACTGAAAGTGAGTGGAGTCTTATCAACTCGATTGCCCAACATCAGAATGGCCGGGGCTTTACTATAAAATGTATTTATGTGGCGGGTATATGCTAGATTGGCACATTCCTTTGACAAGCCTCACATCCCTTAACATACTGAACACAATCGACCATCATTGTTAGTCAGAAGTATTCGTAACATCTAATCATGAGCTTCATTTTCCTTCTTACTTGGTGGGCCCCACATATTCTTTCATGGATTTCCTCAATTACTAGCATAGCTTCTTTCTTAAACAAGCATCGGATAAAGACTCCATCGGCCCCTTTGCGATATAATTTGCTGTCAATCATGACATAACTGGTGGCCGATCTCCTCACATTTTTATCAGTCTTAGTACGTGGGCTATATAAATAACCCATGAGAGTGGCCCTCAAAACTTATCCTTCTAATTCTAGCTAGCATATCTGCATAATATTTCATCTCTTAAAGACGAACATTAATAACCTTCTTTAGACGGTAATCGTCTGCTCAGTTGGGCCTCTCATGGCGTTGAGCCCTGCAACAAGCTATGCCATTTTATTGGCATCCACATTATATTCTCTAGTCACATGTATCAATTCCACTTCTTCAAAATGGAACAACATTTAAGTCTTTAAGGCATAATATGACAATAAAGTTGTACTAGTACATTTGAACAATCATATCATTTGATTGATAACTAATTGTGAATCATCCATAATGCTCACGGTCCTTGCGCCCCAATACCACCAATAACTCAAGGCCAATTACAATGGCCTCATACTCGGCTTGGTTATTGGTGCAATTAAACTCCAATTGGAATGCAAAGTCCTGCCTATTTCCATTCAGAACAATCAAGATTATATCAACCCCTTATGCATTGTGTGTTGTTGTAACCCATTAGTCCAGCTTTTCTCTCTAAAATGATGGTATATTAGAGTAAGCCTCACGACTAAATACATGCAGTCCGGAATAGTCTACCTGCTGACCACTCCACACTTCTATTGAAATTTTACATTTAATGGCCGTAAAAGGGGACCGATTCACCAAGTAACAAGCCGTGTTAACGGCCTCAATCCACAGTTCCTTGCCCAACCTAGCATTATTGATCATGCATCGGACCCTCTCCAAGGGAGTCCGATTTACTCGCTTAGCCACACTGTTCTGCTCTGGTGTGTGGTGCACTATGTTATGCCTCATGATTTTTTCATCTTTGCAATACATGTTGAATTTACCATAAGTAAATCCCCACCCTTATCTATCCTTAATACTTTCACATTTTGCTTGTCTGTTTTTCTATCATCACCTTCCATTACTTGAAGTTGGTGAAAATATTGAATTTATTTTTTATGAAATAAATTCACACTTTCCTAAAATATTTATCAATGGATGTGACAAACCATGACGACTCTTCACCAGAAACTACAAGCGTCAGCCCCTATACATCAGAATGCACATAATCAAGAATACCATTACATACATGTTTTCCATATTTAAAAGTCAACATTGATTATTTATCATATATATAATGCTCGTATATATTAAAATAAATACTTTTAAATACTAGAATTAAACAATGATCAGAAAGTACTTTCATACCCTAATCACTCATGTGGCCCAAACGTGTATGCCACATATATGCAGGCATGGAATCCACTACAGACGCTGCAACTCCACCCGATGAAGTGCTCCTGATTAACTTGTAAAGATTTTTCTTCATCTATGCCTTTATGACTATGAGTGCCTCCTTTGAAATTTTAAGAACACGATCAAACCCGATGAATCTGCACCCAAGCGCCTCGATGGTCCAAGAGATATTATACTCTTCCTCAAATCAAGAACATGTCTCACCTCAGTCAAGATGCGATCCATGCTATCAAACATCTTAATGCATACCGATCCAACACACTTTACAGGTATTGTTATTGCCCATAAAGACCTGGCCACCATCGCACTCACTGTAACTAGTGAACCAACTCCGATGAGGAGTCATGTGGTATGAAGCCCCACATCCAAAGTCTACTCTTCATCAAAGTACCTAAATTTTGATGTAGTGAGTACGTCACTACCATTCATCTCCTCATTGGATTCCATTGTGTTGGCTTTTGAAGAATTTTCTGAATTCTATTTTTTTAATTTAGGATTTGTGCAATCCTTCTTCATGTGCTTGGACATCCTATAATTCTAGCACTTCAACTTGCCTTTGCCCTTACCATTCGATTTGGACCTCAATCGGAAAGATCCACTATCTCACTTAGAATTCCGCCCCCTCGTAACCAGTGCATCTATAGAGATACTTGCATCACTGCTTTTCTTTCTCATCGCCTTCGACTGGAGGGCTGAGATAACGGTTTCGATGCTAATGGTCGATATACCGGTGCGTAACGAGTTCTTGAATTGAAATTATGGTAGAACCGCTGTTGTAGAACTATGGAATTAGTCCAAGTGTCTTAGAGGGGGTGAATAGAACTTTTTCAAAAATTATTTTCTTATAACAACAAACCATGCCTAACTTCAATCAAGATAAGTAAGGCAAAGTAACTCTATGACTTCCAAGCCAATAGAGGGTCCAAACACATTGGCTACACGAGATTTACATGTAAAGAAACTAGCCTATAAAGATAGTGTATGTGAGAGTGTGTGGGATGTAATTCCTATCAATGCTTAGACAATTACTTAATCATGCATCATAATAATGATTTGATAGACATAATCGTAATTAGATCAATGCACAAAGAGAAATCCCAAACACAATCATATATAGTGGTTCGGCTAGTTGCCTACTCCACTCCCAGCTAACACACTCACTTCTAGAGTGTACCGGATTTCACTATCCAATGGTTTTAAATTAGGTTAATTATGAACCTTCACAACCTACACAAGGTTAACTAAGAAGCCTACAGAAGGCAACCTTAGATGCCTACACAAGGCAATAAGTCCTACACAAGGACACAACTAGGAGCCTACACAAGACAACTTATTGAAAAGGCCGAGCTTAAAGTCCTATTGGGGGGTTGAATAGAACTATGCCAAATTAAAAAATAAATGTGGAATTACAAAGACAAACAAAGATAGATAGCACAATTATAAGCAACCTCAAATGCACAAGTATTGAGAGGTTGATACAAACTGAGTTCTAAAGACAACCTTACACCAAAAACCAAGGTTTATGGTAGGACAACCTTATTAGAACGTTGGTAAGTATCAAAAACTCAAACTTAGAAAGAGGCAAAGGAAATAAATTAAGTTATTAAAATATTCACAACAATTGCATAAAAGGAAATTACACCATTCACCACAAATGCATAAAGTAAATTACAACATTCACACACATAAACAAATACTATCATCCACCACAACTCCAGGAATTATAGTGGTTCGTTTGTGTGTACACCAACTGTTAGCAAACAGCCACACAACTACTCCACTCCCAATATCCACACCCATGGGATATCGGCTTTCACTATGAAATAAGGTTTTCTAAGGTTCACCTTAAAACCTTCACAATTGTGTCTTTCAAATGAGCTTACACAATTACAAAAACCCCACAATGAGTTTTTCCTGGCCGAATCTCACAAACCACAAAAACAGAAAATTAAAATACTTATCTGAAGATTTCGATGTAGCCTGATAGAACCAATCTAATGTAGACGAAGATGTTCAATGTCTAGTCTCACAAATGAAAGGGTTCTAGGTCTAAACAATTTTTAAATTAAATCAACCTGGGCTAGCTTGATTTGATTTTGATCTTAAAGAGGGTAAAATCACAATTCCCTTCTTTAATGAAATAAAGTTGAATGAAGATTACAAAATCAAATATAAAAAGCTATTTAAGAGAATCTAAAATGAACACAATATAGCTTAAGAAATGCAGGAACTTATCTCTCAGAGTGATGGCTTGATTATGCTTGGAATGGATGAAAAACTCTTAGATTCGTCCTCTATTTATAGGTGAAAATACTGTTCACTCGACTGGTCTAAGGGTTAGTTCGACTGGTCAAGGACCAACCACATTTCAAAATTTTTGGCGTGATTAGATAAGATCGTTACTCGACTGGTCGAGTGGCTTGCTTGACTGGTCGAGTGGGACCAAAAAACTTTGCTGGACTTTGAGTCGAGCACTGCACAACTGGTCGAGACTGTCACTCAACTGGTCGAGCAGTCTCCACGACTGGTCTAGGGTCCAACAGAAAATTTCAAAAATTCACAAAAAATCTTGGACTGGTCAAGAAACTTCTTGGACTGGTCGAGCCAGTGCTTGGACTAGTCGAATAAAGACTAGGATTAGTCGAGGAAATGACCTATAAACTTATGTAATGACCCATATAAAATATGCAACAAATATAACCTAACATATGGTCAATCTAGGGTCCTTCATACCTTATTTGTGAGTTTGAACCATCGAAACATCGATCGCTTCAGTAACTCATTCACTTGAAATACATGAAGTTTGTGTTCCAAATCTTTAACTTGAGCTTGAGCTAGGGCTTGAGTTCTTGATTCTTTAAAGTAGTAACAATTAGATTTCAACTTGAACTTGAGCCTTGAACTTTTGTTCTTGCACTTGAACTTGTAATCCTTGAACTTCGACAACATTCTTCAACTTGAATACGTAGAAAAGTTTGGCGATGACGAAGATGACTCACAATGCATGAAGTTGATCTATCCATCTCACCAAACAAGATACAAATTCTAAGTAGTTTGACACAACAAAATTTGACAACTCCGGGTGCTAGATTTATAAGATAACATTTACACTTATGCCTATACAAGGCAACATGTCCTACACAAGGACAACGTATTCTCCTATCAGAGGCCTACAAAAGGTCTTGGCGAGTTTATTAACTCAAACTCTAAATCTCAATCCTACACAAAGAAAGGGCTTTAGACTCAATAAAATCTATATACTTACAAGTAAGTGAGTGAGTCCCTTTCTCGCACAATCTGAAGATGATCTTCTTGTTAATGAAGAGTCTTCAACTCCCTTGAACCGCAACCGCTTCTGATGCTTCGATCCATGCTCCAAGGTTGTGAATCTTCTCTATTAAATGATATGATTTAAATGCATAGAGAAGATTCCTATAAAATAAACATTTAAGAGTTTCAAAAAAATGATTTACCTACGAAGGGTGTTATTGAAAACTCAATGAATGCTAGAGTTCATGATTCAATCGAAGCAATGAAGATATGAGTAAATGCTCGTACAAATGATTGAATGATGAACTCTAACGGGAAAGAGGGAATGAGGATGATGGTATTAACTCTTGCAACAACTCTCTCAAACTCTCTTAAATTCTAGCTCCTTTTTCTAAGAGGCAAGCCATGTGTATTTATAAAGTTGAATCCCCAACGGTAAAAAAAAAAAAAAAAAAAAAAAAAGGTAGAAATCTAACATTGTCAATGCCATCGAAGGTTATTTGATTTCATCGAATTTTGAATTTCGATGTCATCGAACCTTCTCTAATTGCATTGACCTCCTACATAGGGTATTCAATTGGGTGTAGGACAAATTCTGTTCAATCTCATCGAGCACCCTTCAATGTCATCGACGTGAACTTCGATGTCATCGATGGATGTTTCGATGCCATCGGGATTCCTTTTGAAAAATACACAATGGTTGATGGATATTTTTGTCCCTTGTTCGATGTAATCAATTAGTCCTTCAATGCAATTGAAATTTGAACTTCGATGCAATCGAACGATCTTTGATGTGATCGAACATATTGGTTTTACATGGAAAGCTTATTGGACAAACTGGTCCTCATTTCGATGCCATCGATCAGTCTTCGATGCCATCGATAACTTACTCTCGATGTTATTGAAGAAGCTTTGATTACATCGAGGAGCACTTAGAGTATTTTTTATTTTAGAGGAAATAAGCCCAAGGTTGATTAATCGAAGTGGGTTCGATGTTATCGAAACTTAAGTTTCGATGTCATCGAACTGCATTCGATGCAATCGATATATCTTAGCATTTGTTCAGTTTGTTTCTGGACTATATAGGCTTGGTTTCGATGTAATCGAACCAAGTTCGATTTCATCAAAGATGTCCTCGATTGCATTTCGATACAATCGTCAAGAACTTTGTTTTACCTGTTTAGTTCATATTTCCTCCAATACTCAAAGTACTAGCAACGTAATCTTACCAGAAGATTTTTGAAGTAGTTAAGGGAAAGTTAGGTTCTTTTGGGGGCATATACCTGTCAGGGTTTGTTTTGGGTAGATGAGGCTTACTTTACCTTTTAAGCATGTCCGTATGCCTTCATCTTAATGAATCTTGAGGTTGATGTCTTCAACTTGGGGCTCACTTAATTGATGGACTTAACACTCACGTATATTGACAAACGAGGGCACTTTCATGAACAACTCATATGAAGCCAGAAGAGAATTCAACAGGATACATGCATGATCCTCATATTTTATCGTTTCCTCCACATCGAATAATTTACAAATCAACTTGTTAAAGTTACTAATGTGGGCCTCAACATCAGCCCCCTCCGCCATCTTCAGATTAAATAACCGAAGTTTCAAGTACAAGTGATTCTCAAGAGATTTCATCACATAGATGTTCTCTAACTTCGCCTATATACTTGCTGGAGTTTTCTCTCTCATGACATTATAAAGGACCTCATTTGTTAAGCATAATTGGATATAGGTTCTCGCTTTCTTATCCATCTTGTTGCATTCATCATTCGTTATAGATTCTGGTTGCTTTTCAAGGAGAGCATCATCTAATCCTGTTGAAATAGGAAACCGGTCATCTTGACCTACCATAGTTCAAAATTATTTTTTTCCAAATATTTTTCAACATCAAATTTTGGATTAGAAGCCATCAATACTATGCTTTCAGATTCAATCCGATTCCCAACATTCTCTCTGATATCGCTTGTTGGGGAACTACGGAAGAACACAGAGATGAATCAAGCAAAGTACCTCAATCGCACAACCAAGTCCAAACACAAACAAACCAAATTTTCCATGGAAAACCCTTACGGGAAAAAATCATGGCACAAAGCAACAGTAATGCACTATGAAAGTAGAAAATTACAAGAGATAGAGATTAAAGATTCAAACAAGCCTCTAATCTTCCTCATAAGCCAAGTTATGCCCTTAAAACCTTTAGGAATGAATTTAGAAAACCTATACCACCTCTCTTCCTACACAAATCCCAATTACACCCGAGATATATAGTATCCTATTGTATCACAATCGGAATAGGAAACAAATCTTGCACTTATGCGATTCTGCGCGCGCACTCAATGACACCCTTGATGGGACTTTGATGGCATCGAGAAAAATATCAAAATGTTCTGGCAATAAAACATGAATTTTTTAGATTTTTCCGATGGCATCAAGTATCTGTCAATGACATTGACATACCCTATTGTTTACAGATTTAAGACATCAATAACAAAACCAATACACATAATGGGTCGTGTCGGTCTGTTTTGTGAAAAATGCACGTTGTTAGTTCCAATATAAGATTTTAATGAAAATTTACTATTTTTAGCAATTTCAAAATTTATCCTATTTTTAAAGTTTTAGGATTTTTGCCTTTTTAAAAATTAGTTGTACTCATGCTAAGACTCCTTTAATAAGGTTTATCTAGATTTTCTATTTTTGCAAAACTTGCTATTTTAGGTAAATTTTATTTTAGTTGAATTATGACTCTTAATTAGGGTTTGAATTTTGCAATTTTTGGTCATTATGAATTAGGATTTAAAAAAATATATATTTATCACTGGTGTAATCAAGAAATCATGGACATTACAAATCATTAATTAATACACTTTCCAAATTTCATTTCCTTTCTTGTGGATTCAAGAATGGCCTTGTGGATTCAAGGTTTTACATACTTGAGGAAGATAGTGATCTTCTTCTCATTATTTTATACCCTTGCGTCAGTTGGTATCCAAGTGAGGCTTTTTTCTCGATTCGATGGCATATAAGGATGGTATGACAACAATTTCATAGACGGTGTTTTAAGAACAATCCTATAACAACGGTGATGTTTGAAGCTTTCCAATGAGATAATTGGCAAGCCATACAAGGACTGCAGGCAACAATCGACTATTTGATGAAAGTTATAGGACAAACTCATGTTCATAATAATGATGAACATGAGATTAACGATAGACCTCACGGTCATCATGTTCATGGTGAAACATTGGTAATGAATTGAAGGCCACCATGCGATAATGGTGAATCACAAGCCATGACTCTTACCGTGAGGAAGGTGTTACATACATCGAATGAGATAAATCTGCAGTGGCACAACATTTTTTGAATGATGTGCACCATGCACAAAAGGGATTGTGATATAATTATAGATAACGAAAGTAGTAAGAATATTGTGTCAAAGTTTATGATTGAAAAGCTACAATTAGAGATAGAAAAGCACCACTCTCCATACACAATTGGATGGATTAAGGAGGCAGCAAAATAAAGGTAACTTGACGATGTCATATTCCCTTTTTCATTGGTAAATATTATAAAGACAAAGTAATATATGACATAGTTGATATGGAAGCTTGTCACATTTTACTTGGTCGACTATGATAGTATAATCGTGATACTACACATAGAGGCCGAGATAATTTATTTTTGTTAAAGATTGTAGAAAGATTATCCTCACCCCTATGGGAATGAATAACCAATCCATGACTCTTAAAGTGACTCTCATAACCAAATATGATTTCATCAAACAATTTAAGGAGACGAGAGAGATAAATGCATTAGTTGAAAAGGAAAAAGATGTGGAGCCCGTGAACATCTTAGAAGATTTGAAACCATTGTTGCAGGAGTTCAAGCTGATTGTGCCCGATGAACTTCCTAAAGAGTTACCTCCCATGTGAGATATACAAAACCACATTGATCTTGTCTAAAGGGCAAGTTTGCCTAATTGCCCACATTATCAGAAAGAATACGAGATCTTGTAGGCACAAGCGAAAGAACTGATCCATAGGGGTGTCATGGAGAGCATGAGTATATGTATTGTGCCAACTCAGGAGCTTAATGCAAAGTATAAGAGAAAGACTGATAAGCATCGGCGCCAGAAGTTATTTACGTATTCTAAGCCAAGTACCTTGAGTAACTCGAGGACGAGTTT
Organism: Magnolia officinalis; assembly: GCA_021015155.1. Lineage (NCBI taxonomy): Eukaryota > Viridiplantae > Streptophyta > Magnoliopsida > Magnoliales > Magnoliaceae > Magnolia > Magnolia officinalis. The sequence goes on along the minus strand of JAJHSJ010002240.1, from coordinate 13,439 downwards.
TTTTTCAAGTGGAGGGATCTGATGTAGGATGTGACACACATACACTCTTAGCACAACTATACCAAAAGAAACCTAAACAGAAGTACAAGTAGTCTGTCGGATCTGGGCCAAGACCTACATAGGGAATGTAGTTGGGCCTCAAGCACGTCCGGATCAAAGAGATTCAATCCGAATAGGGAGAAATTTACGTTTTAAGTGTTAATTGTAAATTGGCCATAACTTTTGATCTGAGTATCGTTATAAGATGCACAACCTATTAATCTTTATCGTAACGGGCTATCTAGCTTGAACTGACCCACATAGTGGGTCACATTAGTCTGTTTCATGAAAAAAAAAACACATGCTACCATTTCGAAAATGAGATGTTAATGAAAAATTATTATTTTTAGTAATTTTAATTTTTGTCTTAGTTTTAAAGTTTTAGGATTTTTGTCTTTTTAGAAATTAGTTGTACTCATGCTAGGACTCCTTTAGTAAGGTTTATCTAGATTTTCTATTTTCATAAAATTTACAATTTTGAGTAAATTTTATTTTAGTTGAATTAAAACTCTTAATTAGTGTTAAATTTTTTATTTTTCGTAAATATGTATAACGTTCCGAAAATCGGCACCCGAGTACATAGACTCTCATCTCGAGTTCTCGAGTATTAACTAAATGAAAATGCACGTGTGACTTAGTTTAGATTCACATTCATTTCACATACGAGCAATTAGAATAACACAATTCAAATTAGCAAATCCAAAGCGAGATAGAGATAACAATAGTCAATAAATATAGGGCTAAGAGCAAAAATGCAATTCCAATAGTAGTGATTTCCCAAAATGGAGATTATACAAGCCACAATATACATACCCAAGACGATTAAAGTGTAAAGTTTTTCATTTTATCCCTACCCTCCAAAACATAACGACGATGACACAAGCTGATCTATGCCTACCCGTCCGAGGGCTCGCTAATACCTGCATTAATAATATTGTTTGGTTGGTGTTTTAAAACATTGTCCCAGGTGGGAGTGAATAGCTAATTTAGTGGTTCCATTAGTTCTAAGTTGCACATGATATCGAAACAATTAGCGTAGTTAATGATAAACAATCAATCAAGCGTTTCCTAAATACTCTTATTAAATGCACAATTGAGATTATGAAATGATGCATGCACCTTACAATCCAACACATCTTCACAAGCAACTTCAACACTTATTTTGCAAATGGCAACACTCCCTCACAAGCGACTCCAACGTCAAATCACAACTTATCCTAAGGTACGCATGATTAGCCAAGTGATTATTAATTCCAATTCATACAGTCGATTGCGAAACTAGAATACCATAGTTATATCACTAGTCTTTATCTAGATCAGTGGCTCGTTGCGGCACGTAGCGGCTTCTCACCATTGTCGCTTGATCCAAATTTAGGTATCAATCATTTATCTCAAAAATCAGTTATTCCAAAGGTACGGCATGATACCCAAATGTATGAGGATTAAATCAATATGAGTCATCACTCAAACATCGAGTATAATCACTCAGTTCCGAGGTGCAGGCTTATCATATAAAACCAAATCACTACAAGGAAATGGCTCATCAATCAATTTCATTCACGCCCAAGTCATTCGAATGGTATTCTGACACAGAACCATCGGCTGGATAATTTGACGGGGGTCGTTCGAACAATGATCTATTACCTCCATTAGTGCTCACTAGTCACTACGAGGAGGCTTGTCACCCTAGCATAGGCCGATAGCTTAAACATGGTGTCCCATACCACTATGCCCAACTCATGAGTCTTAGTGGGATCGTATCACACTAATGGCTATGAATGGACTCATGCATTGGGAATGGGGTATCCTGTATTCTATTTGGTCGTGTTAAATATTTTTAGCATACATGATTAGTCAGCTAGTTGACTGATTTGATTGACCTGAGAGAACCCTGGTGCAACCAACATTGGGTGCAAGCATCCCATGTAGCCCAACTACTGTCGGTCGTCTGTGTTCAACCTGGGTCGATTGAATAAGTCTAGGGTGGTCGCCCCAACTCAAGCTACCCCTTTGGTTCTGGTGGTTCACCAACTAACCCAACATCGTAGCAATCATAATTATTGTTATGTATTAAGCGCTACTTCATGCAATTATAGCATAAGTTCTAGTACATAACCATTTAGACATTTTATCTACCATATGAGCATCAATAGAAGCAACACACTTACTTGGACATTTTATCAAACATGTAAGTATCAATGAACTAACACATTTACTTAAGCATTTTATCAAACATGTGGTCATTAACAAAATAACACATTCAATTGAGCATTCAATCAAACATATGAACATCCATAAAATAACACATTTAATCACTTAGATATTTTATCAAACATGTAAGCATCTATATCTAACCAATAACATATATTATAGACAAATCGAAATGTTAATATATTATCATGCACAAATTTATCTACAAGCATCTAATCATTAACTGATACCCTCAAGGGTCGATAAATGATAACCTAGAAATAATGGTCCACACCTTTTAGAAGGAATCTCCGATTTTGGGCTCATAGGGTTATGAATTTGGGGGAAAATGATTCCTATGCCAAATTCAAAAGAATTAGGTGAGAATAATGCAATTAATCATAGAAAACTTAGGTTGGGAAGTATGGTTCATTTTTTTACCTCTCAATCAGAGTAGTATGGATTCGGTGAAGGAGAACAGTCGAGGCTAAGGCTTGATCGAAGAAAACCCATCAAGAATACTTTAAGATCTCCATCCTCCTCTCTTTCTCTCTCTCTTTTTTTTTTCTAAGGCAAAATTCGTATGGGGAGAGGGGGGTGAAAATGGAATGGTATTTATAGTGTCAGATGTTGTACAAATGGCCATTGGGGCCCTTTATTTATTATACAAACCCTGAAGGGGGTTGCTTCTAACCAATGAGATTCACTAGGAGGTGTATGGGTTAATCTAAGCCATGGGATAAGTGTCCCAATAAGCGATCTATATTTGGACATAACCATCTGATGATCGGACGTGACGATTAATCGGGAAGGCCTTAACTTAAATCGACAGTCACTGATGAGCAATCGGGGCTGTGGGTATATGGATATGTGTGGGGAAAATCGTTAGTCGGTACCCTGACTTTAGCCATAAATCGATGGTCTAAAAGTCACAACTTTGTGAAAAAACAAAGTGGCTAGTTTCACTTAAGTTCTAGATTTTAGCTTAGGGGATTCGCGTGTTTCAAACACTTGGCTTTCGGCCCAAGTTGAGCAGTTCTGAGCACTTTCTTTATCCGCCACATGCGATGGGTGTCAAGCCTAATAAGACAGACATTATTCTATAGTTTTAGAACCAGTGGTCCACTAACGAGCGGCATTGAGCTTGTTTGGATAATCAAGACATTTCTAGAATAAATTAGGTATCAAGATTTCTTGTGCGCAATGATTAGAGTTTGGATTATCTAAGTTCATATGTTCATGGCAGTGATTCGCCCCCAGTAGGCACTGGAAATCGTAATTGCCATAATCTCAGGATAATGCCAGCGGTGAACCAAAGGATCATTCTTGAGGAAGGGGCATCCAGCGACGAGGAGGTCGATGACATGATCCTCCGATATCCTAGACAAGGCAGTGATCGAGCAGATCGGTCAGATCGAGAGTTTAAGATGAAGGTCAATATTCCTAACTTCAATGGCCAACTTCACATTGAGGATTTCCTCGATTGGCTTTCTAAAGTTGAGTGATTCTTCAACTATATGGAAATCCCTGAAGAGAATAAGGTCAAACTTGTGGCCTATAAGTTGAAGGGTGAAGCTTCAGCTTGGTGGGAACAATTATAACTTGCACGGATGAGATAAACGAAAGCACCAATCCACACATGACATTGATTAAACCAGCTACTACACGTGCAATTCCTCCCTAGCAACTACGACAAGGTACTATTCCATCAATACTAAAATTATCTGCAGGGTAGTCGGTCGGTGAGAGATTATGCAAAATAATTCTACCGCTTGGCGGCGTGTAATGATTTGGTGGAGACTGAATCGCAACAAGTCGCTTAATTCAATGGTGGATTACGCATACAATCGAGGATTGGTTTCAGTTGTAGCCCGTTTGAATGATGAATGATGTAATCAAGTTGGCTACTCGAGTGGAAACACAACTTGAACCCTTCGACACACGGACCTATCCTACCGTTAGGGTCACCGTGGTAGGTCTGTCTCAGGGAGCTCCATAGCCCAGAGGGAAAGAACTTGTAGGATCGCTCACTCAACCTCCTACACCCATGAACTAAGATCAGGGAAGTGGACAAGCTAAGCCCCAAAGGGGTGTATCAATTACTGCTAGTCCGAGCAGGATCCCGAAACCCTACGCTCGGCCAAGACCAAACAATTGCTATCATTGTGGCCAACTGGGTCATCTATCAAATATTTGTCCCCATCAACAAGTGGTGAACCTTGCCATCAATGATGGTAGTGCTAAAAACACCAATGAAGACCCAGATGTTGAGGAGCTAGAACATGCCACAAAGGACGAGGTGGATGAGATGTGTTGGGTTCAATAGGATCATGGCAAGTTGCTCGTCTTGAGACGACTATTGATGCAATGAGGAAAGAGCTACACTCACGATGAAATAACATCTTCTAAACTAGGTGTACGGTGAATCAAAAAGTTTGTGACGTGATCATTGATAGTGGGAGCAACGATAACATCATCTCCAAGGTCATGGTGAAAAAATTATAGTTAAAAAAAGAACGTCATCCCTCCTCATAACGGTCGGTTGGATTAAGAAAGTCAGCGAGACAAAGGTAACCAAATAGTACACTATATCCTTTTCAATTGGCATGCATTATAAGGATGAAGTAGTATGTGATGTATTTGACATGGAGGCCTGCCACATGCTACTCGGTCGGCCTTGGTAATTCGATCGTAATGCCACTCATAAACGGCGAGATAATGTATATATTTTTGTCAAGGACGGCCGGAAAACCATATTAGCCCCTATGGATTAAGGGAGCCACTCGAAACTTCTAAAGTGGAGGGTCGTTTTCTCTTAATCATACGAGACTTTGTGGAGGAATCCAAAGAAACAGAACATGCCTATGTATTAATTATAAATGGGGAGGAAATCGAGCCCTCCAACATCCCTGAGAAACTAAAACCCTTGCTGCATAAGTTAAAGAAATTTGGCCCGATGAACTTTCCGATGATTGTCTCCCATGCGAGATATTCGACACCATATCGACCTTACTCTTGGGTCCATCTTGCCCAATTGTCCTCACTATCGGATGAGTCCGAAGGAGTGCGATATTTTGCAGGGGCAAGTGGAGGAACTAATGCATAAGAGTCTTATTCAAGAAGGCATGAGCCCATGAGTTATACTGGCTCTATTAACTCTTAAGAAATATGGGAGTTGGCGCATATGTGTTGACAGCCAAGCCATCAATAAAATCACTATAAAATACAAGTTTCCCATACCATGGTTGGACGATATGTTGGACATGCTTGAGCATGCAAAATTATTCTGTAAATTCGATCTAACGAGCAACTACCATCATATTCGAATATGGTCGATGATGAGTGGAAGATGACTTTTAAGACCAAGGAAGGGCTGTATGAATGGATGGTCACGCCCTTCACTCTTTTGAACACGCTTAAAATATTTATGAGGTTGATAAACCAAGTTCTGAAACTATTCATTGGGCGGTCTGTTGTGGTTTCGATGACATTTTAATATACGGTCAAGATAAAGCAAGCCATATGGAACACCTCAAGAAAGTCCTTCAAGTGCTCACTGAAAATAAACTGTATCTTAATTTAAAAAGTATAGCTTCTTGACTGACAGCTTATTGTTTTTGGGCTTTGTCGTGACATCCATGGGCATTCGAGTGGATGAGGAAAAGGTGAAAGCCATCAGGGAATGGCCGGTTCAAACAAACATACATAAGATACGAAGTTTTCACGGATTGACAACATTCTATCATCAGTTCGTGAAGAATTTTAGCACCATAGTATCTCCAATTACAGACTGTATGAAGAATGGAAAATTTTAGTGGACTGACGAAGCTTACAGAGCTTTGCCGAAATTAAACACTGGTTGTCCACAACCTCAGTTCTTGTACTTCCCAACTTCGATAAACTATTCGAAGTTGAATGTGATGCTTCATATGTCGGGATTGAGGGAGTCTTATCTCAAGAAGGTCGACTGGTAGCCTTCTACAATGAAAAACTTAGCGATGCACGCAAAAAGTGGTCGACATATGAGCTCGAATTATACACAGTGGTCCATACATTGTGACTTTGGCGACAATATTTGATTCAAAGGGGGTTCATTCTTTACACAGACTATCAAGCTCTCAAATTCTTTAATAGCCAAGCTAACGTGAATCGTGTGTATGCCAAGTGGATTTCATTTTTGTAGGAATTCATGTTTGTGCTGAAACATAAGTCTGGGCATCAGAACAAAGTGGTTGATGCACTGAGCCGCAGTGTAACTTTGTTAGTCACTATGAGCAATATGTTGTCGGGTTCGACACCTCAAGGATATATATATATATATATATATATATATATATATATATATATATATATATATATATATATATATATATATATGTATATGTATATGTATGTATGTATGTATGTATGTATGTATGTATGCCGACGACAAGGACTTCAAGGACGCATGGGTTAGATGCCAAGAAGGTTACCTTAGTGACCTACATATGTAAGACGGGTTCTTTCTCAAAAGGAATCGACTGTGCATTCCTAAAAGCTCGCTGATGGAACAGATCATCCAAGAGCTATATGGAAGTGGCCTTAGTGGACACCTTGGATGGGACAAGATGCGAACTTTTGTTGAAGAACGGTACTACTGGCCGTAGTTAGTACGTGACGTGGGTAGAGCAGTGCATCATTGTCATGTTTGTTAGGTCTTCAAGGGGCAGTCTTAGAATATGGGTCTCTACAACCTGTTACTTGTACCTGACGGCCCTTGGGAGGACCTATCTATGGACTTTGTGGTGGGTCTCCTACGAATATAGCGTAGCATGGATTTAGCGTTCATTGTGGTAGATCATTTTTCGAAGATAGCATACTTCATCCCATGTAAGAAGACCCTCGATGTGACACATATAACGAATCTATTCTTCAGAGAGGTAGTGCGGCTACATGGGGTTATCAAAACTATTACTTTTACCACGATATGAAGTTTATTAGCCACTTCTGGCGGACTTTGTGGAATCAGTTTGATACATGACTTCAATTCAGCATTGCCTACCACTCACAAAACAATGGGCAAACCGAAGTCGTGAATCACACGTTGAGGAACCTCCTTCAATGTATTTCAAGAGAAAAATCGAAGAAGTGGGATTTAGCCTTGTCTCAAGTGGAGTTTGCATTCAACAACATAGTGAACCGCTTGACAGGAAAGTCCCCATTCCATATTATTTACAGTCGAGTGCCTCGCCACACACTTGACTTGGTCCCTTTGCCCAAGCTCTCAGGCATGAGCGTTGCAGCAGAACATATGGCCGATAGGATCATGGGCATTTATGCGGAGGTACAAGAAAAGTTACATGCCTTGAACAACAAATACAAGGAGCAAACCGACAAGCATTGATGATAAAAGGTGTTCGAGGTAGGTGACCAAGTTATGATTCATCTACACAAGGAAAGATTTTCGACTGGGACGTATAAAAAAATTAAAGAACAAGAAGATTGAGTTGGTACCGATACTCCGAAAGATCAATGACAACACGTACGTTGTTGATCTTCCGGATGACATGGAGATCTCGCGTAGTTTCAACGTCGTAGATTTGATCGAGTATCATAAACCGAAGCAGGACAAGAACTCGAGGACAAGTTCTTTTGAAGTGGATAGGACTGATGTAGAGCGGGTCGTGGATAATTTCATGGCCAAGATGGACTAGAAAAGGCCCGATCGGAGACGGAGATGATTCAGACCGTCAGAACTTAAAACGGATGTATCTAGCAAACCGAAATGAGTTATCAGATGTACCATATGTGATTTTGGGGTAGGACGAGTTACTTTAGACACCCAACCCCGCTACACTAAGTTTCCCATGCTAAATTTGCGAGATTCCATCAGATTGACGGTCGAAATACCTGTTTATTTTTGTTTTTACTATTTTTAGTAAGTTTTAGTTTGATTGTAACTCCTCGTACTTTAGGCTCTAGGAGTTGTGTCCAACACGAAAAGTGCTTAGAAAAATTATGAGAACATCATGGTTTGGTCAAAGAGGATACTGACTATTTTTTGGCTGAAAACCATGCACACTACTCAGAATCACGACCATTTATAAATAGTAAGTTTACTATTTATAATAAGTCGCAATTTCTAGGAGTTTTATTTATAATACGATTTTGAAACTTCTTCTAAAGCTTAGTATCCATATTTAAAGGGTTGTAAACTTGTTTTTTAGGATCATTAATCAATTTACGAATTTTTTAGAATTATTTTAATTTTTTTCCCTGTGGATTCGAGGCATTTGCATTTCTGTGAGGAGTCCAGAGAAGTTTCGTGGATTCAGAATAGTCATCTTATAGCACCCCGGTTCTCAAAACCCGAGTACACTACTCGTTTTCTAAAAACTCGAGTATTAACCTTTAACTGTAACTCAAATTTCACGTACATTTTTTTTTCTTTTATCAGAGTTAATAAACTATCGGAATATAAATAAATCAAGTATAAGAGGGAGTCCAAATATATATAATCAAGATTTCAAGTGGTTACCCGAGAACTTATAGAAACCAATGTCTTAACGTATTATAAAACATAATAGTACAAATTAAAATGGACTCAAATTAGGAAAGAGGGTCGCAAGGTCATCTGGCTCCTCCAATAACACATAAACACCAGTATGTGTATCATCTATGTCTCCTGCACACTGAATACGGTTCGATAGCGTCAATGGCTATCCAGTGAGGTATAACCCCCAAGATTTATCGTATCATCAAGATAATTAAGCATAGTTATCAGAGACAATGTATGATTATCATGGAAATCAGATAAGGTTCGTCATATACGCATTCATCAAATAAATCACATTAGATAATCTTGTTTAAATGCATGGATACATGCACATGCTTACAGACCTGGGGATGCACATCCAATTGGTAAAAATGAGAATTAGCCACCTGGAAAAGTACTCAAAGGTACACCCAATGAGAATTAGCTACCCGGAAAAGACCATATAATATAGATCGCCCAAGGAGAATTAGTCACCCGGAAGGTACACCCAAGGAGAACTAACCATCCGAAAAATACCATGTAATATAGATTGCCCAAGGAGAATTAGTCACCCAAAAAAGTACACAAAGGTACGCTCAAGGAGAACTAACCACTCCAAAAAAACCCATGTAATATAGATCGCCCAAGGAGAATTAGTCTCCTGGAAAAGTACACAAAGGTACGGCCAAGGAGAACTAACCACCCAGAAAAGACCATATAATATAGATTGTCCAAGGAGAATTAGTCACCGGAAAAAGTATATAAAGGTACGCCCAAGGAGAACTAACCACCCGGAAAACACCATATGCCATGAAAATGCATGATTAGCCCAACCATTATTATTCCAATTTCAAACAATCATTTTAAGAAAGCTCAAAGGTCACTATGGGGGGTTTGCCACCAAGCATAGGCTGACAGCTCAGGCATAGTGTCTCATTCTACCATCCCTAGCTCATGAGACTATTAAATATGATGTTTAAAGGTAACATACACAACTAGTGGCCAATCGTAGTCCAACAAGTGAAACTTACCATTGCAAGGTTGTATAAAATAATCCATTAAAGCCACGTGGGGCAGTTATTCCATAAAAGCCGCAAGGGCCAAATATTTCACCTAATGGTGTCATAAAAAAAGATTATTCCCTAAAAGCCATGTAGGCACAAATGATACACAAGGTGGTAAATCCATGACCAGGAAATTCCATTTAATCTATTTGGTAGAAAGGCCACTAGTTCAAGGACTTCCGCAAACACCATAAAATAACCGCAACTGGCAAAACAAGCAAGCACATTGTTAAAAGTAATTACACATGTAAAGAGGAATATTTAAGACCTATCATATGTTCATATTTGAATATAAATCTAACCATCAGTCATTATACAGAACTACTCAATTAGAAACTAGAATTTATCAACAATTTCACTAAGTATTATTTTAAGCAAGAGATGAAATAAGCAAGCTACTCTAACTATCAAGATGTAGAAAAGCTTGAAGGGTAATCCTCACCTTGGGGTTAGACCCCACTCTCGGGGTTGATAGATTTGTGCATATTCGTTCTAGAATTAAATCCCATCATAAATTAGGAGGATTATATGATTAGATCACAGCATGATACTTTAAACGTATGTCATGTAGAATTTGGATTATCATTAGGGTGTAAATCGAGAATCTAACAAAGTTTCATCTATCATCTATCCCTAGGATTATGGTTTTAAGCATTTGAGTTCCATTACAACATTTAATTCAATAGTTAAATCTAAATTCTTTAATGGGATATTTAGCTGCTTGCCTCAACTCAACTTGCACTCCTAACTTGACTCGGTTGATCGAAGAGGTAGATTCCAAGTTGAGGGAACATGTTATCCTACATTCAGACCATTAAAAAGGTTAGAAACCACCATAATCCAACCTATAATTGAGCTTGGAAAGTTATAAGGGATAGAGAATCATTTACCTAGTCGTTGACTCAACCCGACTCGGCCTAACTCAGCCTAACTCGGTAGAACCACGAACTTTCCTTCAATGCCAACCCTCGGAGTTTGTGAGTCTTAAACAGCCTCACTTCGGGTTTCCCTGAATGATGGACTCAGTAAACCCAACTGAGTCAACTCGGAAATGCTTGGATTGATCCCAATTTTGAGCCGGATGCACCACTCTCCTCATTTCTTCTTCTTCCTCATCTTTCTTTCCTTCTTCTCTTTTCTCTGGCCTTCTACAAGGTCTGAATTCAAGCCAAACTCGGACCCAGCCAGCCCGACTCATCGTTGAAACGGTGGGTTGACTCACTGAGTCAACTCAGCTCGACTCACTCTCCCTCACTATCTCCTTTTTCTTTTCTTTCTTCTCCTCTCTTTCTCTCTTCCTTTCCTTCTTCTTTCTTTCTTATCTCTTCTATCCTCTCCCCTTCGCTTCTCCTTTTATTTGCTTCTTGAAAGTCCAGGAGCATCTGGACTCAACCCAGACACAACCCAAACTCGACAGACTCGGGTCGAGTCTCAGTGCTGCATGACGGCAGTGGCCCATTCCTCTTTCAAACTCTCTCTCTCTCTCTCTCTCTCTCTCTCTCTCTCTCTCCTCTCTCTCTTCCTTCTTCTTCTTCTTCTCTTTCTTCTTCTTCTTCTTCTTCTTCTTCTTCTTCTTCCATTTGCTTCTTCCTCTTCTTCTTTCTCTCTTTTTGGATGGGATTCCAGCAACATCCAGACCAAACCCACCTTAGACTCGGCCCTTGACTCAGCAGCGAGTCAGGCTCCAAACTCAACCTGGTGCGGCGCTCCTTTTTCCTTCCTCTTTCTACCTTTCCTTTTTTGGAAAGAATGCCCTAAAGGTAGCCTATAACTACCAGCACAAGCTCATGTCTCGGGCAGCAAGCTAGACCCGCTCTTGCAATTTGGTGCGGCTAAGAAAACGACGCACACCCCTCTCTTTGAAACTTTCCATTTTCGGCCTCCGTTGCCCTAAAAGAAAGTGGCCATTTGTAGCCTTATAGAAGCCTACAAACATCGGCTCTTAATCAGCCGATTAGTTACAGTCGTGCCACTAATCTAGATTAACGAGGAGAGACGGTTGACGATTTTTTTAATAGATCATTTGCATGACTAAGATCCAACTATTTGGATGAACGTCTGAGGTTATGAGCTACCAAATGAACAACTCAGATCAGGGAAAATGGCCCATTTCCTAGTGATGGGTGTCCACGGTTAAACAGAGAAGAAGATCTCATCTATAATGGCAGTTTCATGATGAGTGGCTAATCTGGGGGTTTGATTCATATGAATGATTTGAATGAGTTCACCTATCACTGTGGGACCCACTAGATGTATTGCCATTAACATTTTGAGTTTCGGTTTCAATATGCGGCGGTTTTCACGCGATGGTGATTTCTCTCACGAGAATTAGCGATTGCCGTTGATGAGGCTTTAAGGAGCCCTAGAATGCACGAATAGGATGCTCCCAAAGGCTTCCTAGAAACAAAAGAACGGATAGGATTGTGTCAGTAACACACAAAGGAATATTCTTTCCGCCACTTTTACAACTATGGGAACCTTAAAAGTGGAATGAATGAATGGTTGAGATGGTTTGTAATGGAGGGTTGAGATGAAAGAAAGCTTTCCACGTGGTTTGCCTGCTCGACTAAGAGCGGAATTTGCGCTTTCGGAACACCCAACTGCACGCAACTGATTGCTCTTGATACCGTGTACCTACACATGTCTTCCAGCATGTGGGAGAGGCAAGGGTTTGGTTGGTGACATCAGCTGATTGCGATGGACGGTCCCAATCATCGTGATGATCACTCATGATGGGCCACAATTCAAAACAGTGGATCCCTTCTTTTCGGCGGGAAAGAAAGAAAGAGAGGAGTTCTCTCTTTTTGGAAGGTTTGCGGGTCAACCTGGCTTGACCGGTCTTTGTAGTCTGGTGCATCACGGGTGTGCACAACTTGTGTACACGTACAAGTCTGAAAAGTGGGGTTCACTTGATGGTTAGTGCAATCCACACCGTCCCTTCATTTTGGAGGTTCAACTCATGGCCTCAGACGAAATTTTAAGCATATCCAAAATCAGGTGGGCCATACTAAATACATTCTTAGCTCTAATTATATATTTCTGCTGGTCTGATGGTCGGATTATTCTGAAATTGATCATTAATGGTAATTAAGGGTCCGCTTGGTCATTTAATTAGAAATCAATGGCTGGATTATGGATTTATGGCCTAATACATATTTATAATGTTTAATTTTCATTTTTCAATGTTTTTGGTATCTTTATTATTATTATTATCATTATTATTTTTCTCTAAGTTGTTTATGTGAGTAGCATCCCAGTCAGCACTATTTCTTCATTCCATCAGCATCCTATCGGCTTAGATCAAAATGATTATATTATTTTAATTTGTAAGTGGCCCACCATACATGAGTCTTAAGGTTTGGTTATCGATTAATTTAAATTAACGGTTGAATTTGAAATTTTAATACTTTAATTATTGAAACTTAATGATAGTATCAAATAAAGGTGAACAATAAAAGTTATTTGTATTATCACACAATTTACTAATTTGGTTTATAATAGTAACACCCAAGTACTGAAAAGCACGGGGCGTTACACATCCCCCTTTGGGTGACGGTGCTAAACCTCAACACGTCCTTCCATGCGTCACATGCCATACCATAGAAAATAGTGATAATTGATCATTAATGAAC